>PVKM010050578.1:0-10690 GCA_004027735.1 Carollia perspicillata
CTCACTCCCCAGTTGTTCCTTCTTCACTTATCCCCACGCCAATGTTGGACCACTGGGGCCCGGCAACCCCTGCCTTGCCCACGTGGTCTGCCGCCTTGCTGCCTGTCCTCTCCTCCATGCGGCTGCCAGTCTCTGCTCCTCCTACCAGCCTGGAGGAATGTTTCTTTAACTTCTTGGTTGCCGGGGTTGCCGGACTTCCATGCAGTTTGATTTTGTGGCTGTTTCGGTTGGTTTTTTGTTTTTAAATTGGTTGTTATCCTTCTTTTGGTTGTGTGAGGAAGTGAAACGTTTCTACCTATCACTCCATCTTGGCCGGAGCTCTTACCTCTTTGTCCTGAAGCTTTTAAATTTGCTTCTATGGACAGGATTTCCATCTTTTTTTTCTCTTTAGCCATTCTGCCACACTTTAGAGCAACTAGTCCACTTGTCTTTTCTTTGGGGTTCTCAGTCCTGCGATGGCGAGGAACTAACTTTAGCCCATAACCGGAAGGAGCTGGGAAACAAACTTTCCCCAGAGTCCCCACAGAGAGACACGGCCCATCTGACATCTTGAATGCAGCCTTGTAAGACCCTGAGCAGAGGACCTGGTCACAGCGTGCCTGAACTACTAACCTACAGAATTGTGAGCTCATAAGTGGGTGCTAGTTGCTAAGTTTATGGTACTTTATGAAACGGCAATGGAAAGTGAATTCAGTAACACCTTTTTTATTTTGTTCCAATGCACTCATTCCTGTGCTGATTCCTCAAACTCTACTGTTTTAATATCTACCGATTGAAGTCACTTCCCCGTTTATTTGTCTCCAATTTCTAATTCAACCACACAGCTCCTCCTTTCATTTTATACTATATTTCTTAAAATGTCAAGGTCTTTTTCTTCCGAATACTAAATGTAGCCAAACAATTCAAGCCAGGTTTTTCTACAGAGTCTCCTGACAACACGTTCCGTGATAAGGAGTCGTGCAGGGGGCTTTAGCAAGAGGGCTTATTCCACGGCTGCTTTTGCTGGGGGCAGGGACTGTGCTGCGTCCCCAGTGGAACCGCACTGCTCCTAACCTGCGTGTTGCGATCGGGACTGTGCCACTCCACAGAACTTTCCGCAGCTGTGGAATGATTTTAAGGCTGTGAGCTCCGATTTCATAGCCACTAGCCTGACTACTGATTCGAAATGAGTACTAGACAGTGAGTGTTTCAAATAGTCTGACAAAGAAACTGAGTTTTCATTTCGATTAATTTAGATTTAAATATCCACACTGTGGTTGGCGACTACCGTATTGAACAGTGCGGATTATGTGACGAAAACGATGAGTACCTTGAACTGCTCTCAGGCGTGCCTCATTCACTGCCAGGAAACAAGTCACTGAGGTTTGAGGATCTCAAGTCCAGGGGCTACTGTTTTTCCTCTCAAGCCCCTTGCCTTTCCTGGTAACAGATCTTTGTTTGCTGTTTTCAGCTGTTCCAAAGCAGTGCTGGGTTTTCCAAGGGGCAGACTAGGTACATCCCTGGGGTGTTAGAAAAGGAGGCACAAAATAATAAAATGATTTGATATTTCAACAGTGACAGCCCAGCACATCATCTGTCAAATTTGGACTTGGTTTCACTTTCTTACCGCTATTCCACGGCTTGGTGATATTTTTCTTTTTAATTCTATACATACAGAGGCAGCCCTTAATATCTCTTCAATGTCTGGTAGCACCATGTCACACAGCCTTTATTCTTCCAAAGAGGAATTTGAACTACTGCCGCCCAAGGCCCCATTGGCATCGGCCTATGAGCAAAGGTCAGGGCCTGCACCCCTGACTTGTGGGGGGAGGGGCCCACTCTGCTACAGACAGAGCAGTCAGATACCCAGGCGGAAGGCATGGTGCTGTGGTCAAAAGCAAAGACTCTGGAGCCAGACAGTTTGGGTTGGAATTCTGGCTCTGTCCTTTGCTAGCTGGGTGACCTTGGGCAAGTTGCTTAACCATTCTGTGCCTCAGTTCCTTAACTGTCACGTGGGAATAATAATAATGGTACTTGGTGTCCTATTATTATTTTACCTGTTCCTATTATTAGAGTACCCACCGGGTGCTTAAGAAAGGTAATTAGAACAGTGCCCAACACATAGTGCATGCTAAGTAAGTGTTTGCAAATTAAAACAAGACCATTCGTTTAGAGCATGATACACTGATTCAGTCACTGGGCCCAAATGCGCATCTCAAACATGGGTATTTTCACATTTATAACCAGGCATCTCCTGCAGTTGGCATGTGATGCATTCCAAGTAGAACTATTTATGTCTTTCAAAGGTCTTTTACATCAATTTTTGTATTTTATCCTCATGGTAACCTGCTGGGCAGAGCTGGGAGGTACCACTCTTGCTGATGTGTAGGGAAAATGACAGATAACGATCCAACAGAGAGGATTTGTTTGCTATATTCACCTACTGGAGCTGTCATTTTTCAAGGAAAAATTCAAGTGATGTCAGAATCACTTCTCCCTCAATGCAAAGCAAAACTGCCCATAGAAGTCAATCAAGTGTAATTGCCTTGCGAGAAGACCAACAAAAGCAACACAGGATGTGGCATTTGTACGCTGGGCAAGATCAGTTTTTTTCACTCCGTGTAACCTGAAGGTTTCCTGCTTTTATGCTTCCTTTTTAGAAATACCCTGGAGCTGAGTTGTACTGAGGCCCTGCATCCTCGGGGCAAACCCAGGGGGCAAGAGGCACTCTGGGCATTTGGGGGTTGGTTTGCTGAATGGGGCCAAGCTCGAGGTTAAAACAGCGAGCCCAGGTGGCCGTGCACCTCTCAGTGTGTGGTTTTGTCCTGCAGATTCGTCGCTCACGCTGCAGCAGATGGCAGGCGTTGGGCTGGGCTCCATGGCCGTTGTGATTGTCCTCGCATTCCTCTCCTTCTTAGCAGTGTGGTATGTGAGACTGTTTTTGAGAAATGAGTGGAGCGGTGGGGGATGGGGTCGGAGTCAGGAAGAGCAGCTGGGATTGAGGAGGATCGAAGCGATGCGGGTGGAGGGTGTTCTGGGCTCAGCGGACACTCAGCAGGCCAAAGGCTCGAGTCACTGCACCCTAGGGTTGGGGGGATGCGCTCCTGTCTCAGGAGAAGAGCAAGGTCGGTGATGGCTGCCCTGGCCACTCACAGAGTCATCATGGCTGGTCTCTCGTGCAGCTTCTCACGAATGGGCATAGGTTACTCTGAGGGATGCACTGTGGGAAAACCAAAGTGTGTCAATGGCCTCTCTTTTCCTCCTCCATGTCTAGATTGCAAAAGGGTGCTACGTGTGGCAGATGCATTGCTGTCGGGGCAGATGTAATGACAGCTTCTCAGGTGCCTGCACACAGCACCTTCTACCCAGGTGTGTGGCGGGGCCTGCAGACTTTCCTCGTTCCTCGCTTGGCCCCATTCCTGGATTCAAGATGGGGCTGTCTCTGTGGAACCCCCCAAAAGGAGGAAACTCAGGAATTGCTGACGTCTTCCTTGCTCCATGACTGGTTCTGTGTCTATGAACTTGAGACCCTTGATATACAACGGAATATTGACCATGGGCTACTGATCACGTGGGCTGGGCCTGCATCTTCTTCTGAGTGATGCCTGAGAGACAGCTCCTCTGGACATTGAATGCAAGAGGGTCTCTGAGTCTTATTTCGTAGCATCTCTGTTACATAATTCGGAATCTATTGTCTTACAATAAGCAATGAGATAGACTTGAGGTTAGGTTCAAATTTGACTTTATGAAGGAGGGCACTGAAAAAGACATCGGTCATTGACACAGGCAAACTTGTCAAACACTTTAGAAGCGGCCCTTTTTCTAAAATTAATTGACAGCTAGTTAGGAAATATACCAGCCTGGCCACTCCAGTGAGTTCCCTGCCACGTCTGCTTGGTACAGTGCCACTAGTCTAAAGTATTCAAAAGCTGTAAGTGTTCATCCCAGTAAAAATTGGCTGTGAGTTTAGACAGTTCTCCTCTGGCATATGAATATTTATAACAGCCTTGGTCAATTTTTTTATTAATGAGGGTCTCATAAACATGCTCTGTGCCTCCCGTTAGATTCAGTGGCCGTGTGGTAACCTCGAGCCCATGGTAGAACCCAAGGGTTTACAGGGACGGGGGAACAATGTGGGTGACACGATCAGTCCCTCCATCTGCAACCTCTGTAACTGTGACCGTGCCCTCTCATGAGCCCTGACCCATTAGATGTCAGCCGTCCTGGGCCCCCTGTCCCTGTGTTGAATTTGCAGCTGCAGTGTAGTAGCTTTGACTTTTAAAGCCCAGATGAGTATTCTTTAACTTTCCTTCCTACCCAACAGTGTAACTCCAAGGCTCAGTAGCCAATGAAAAAGAAAGGCGGAGACCTGTGATTTCTCTCAGTACAGTTTCTCCTCCTCCCGCCCTTCCTAGGCCTGGAGAAGAAAAAGCACAGAGGGAGGCGACAGGAGCACCGTTGTATTGTACAACTTCCAGGCGCACACATAAGAACGTGGTCCTGGGATCGGGCAGGGCTGTGGTCCTGAGGAAGAGGGACAGCCTTTCCACCATGGTGGGCGGGGCATCGGTGAGGGGCAGATTTGAGGATCCTGAGCTTGTAAGCTGAGGAGGAGACCATGAGAACAGGTGGAGACTGTCCATGAAGTTGTTCCACACTGGGGATTTCAGCCCAAAGCACATCCATGCAGTTGGGAAGTCAGGCAGGGGGAAGTAATACCCTGCCACTTGGGGGCTCCAGGCCAGCTGGCAGGCCCTGGCCCCTGCCCGTATTAGGCAGCATTAGGAATAATTGTCCTTTGTCCTCTGGAGTATACTACCTCAGACTACAACTTAGGACCGACATTTAGAACCATTCTTGCTCTCGTCTCAAGTGAATTACAGAGTAGAGTTTGCAACAGACTAATACAAATGGCTTTCTGCCCTTCGTTTGACGTGCGACAATTCGAACTCACACTGTCTTCACAGCTCGAATTGAATCTGGACTCATTACACATTATTGTAATAGTACAGGGCAGGACCCCTGATGAGTCAGGAGTTTCCTCAGAGCCGCCTCTGTCTGTCCCGAGAGGGAACCTGGGCCTTCCCCTCTCCTCCTCTGCTATTCCTCCTCCTCCTCCTCCTCCTCCTCCTTTTTTTTTACCAGTTCATAAACACCATATGTTTCCATTGCCGCGCCCTCCCTAATTTGCAGCTCTGGGATTAACTGCCAAATAAGCTACAGTTGTCCACATGGAAACAGCATAATTGTCATTGCAAAAAAAAGAAAAGAAATCCCACTCGCTTAGCATCAAAAATTTCTAGTTAAAATAACTTGACTATTAAGTAAAATGTACTTTTGGATGCGGTGTAGAAATACAAAAACAGTTCATGCAAAAGTACTAAAATAGAAAAAACACGGTCTTTGTCACTTCTTCTAAATGTTTCAAATTACAACACAGAGTCCCTCAGTGTTAATCCTTAACAGAGGCAGGGGCTGAGCATTTGCGAGACGGATGTGCTATTTTTCTGCCGTTCTGTCCTAATAGTTTCCTCGTCAATATGAAAGCAGCTGCAATTTTCCTAAATTCACCTGGTGGCTTTACCACCACGCTGTTTTCTTTCTTTCCAAGTGGATTCCCGGTGAAGCGGAGAGGGCGTCTCAGGGGACTAACGGCGGTCTTCCTGGGAGCCCGCGGGTCCTTCTGTCAGAGGCCTGGTCAGGCTGCCCCCGGGGGCGGGCCCTCAGTGCCACTGACCAAAGCTGGGTCCTGAGGTGGGGACGGAGGCGGGAAGGGTCTTCCCAACCAGCTGCCCTGGGGACAGTGTGTAGACGTGAGGACTAAGATCCAGTCTTAGCTCCCTTCTCGACTGGGGATCAAAATTAGGGCGGTTGCCCAGATACGGAGCAGGTTGTTCCCTGGCTGATTGTGGGTGTGATTGTGTGTGCCCATGGTTTTTATGTCTCTCCACCACCGTTTTTGTTTGTACGCGTTCTTTCATTTCATTCTTACAATAGTTCTGGGTGGTGTAGCGGGAATGACAAGGTGACTGTTTCCCCGCTTTAGAACGGAGAAGTGGGTTTAGACAGATGCGTGACTTGAATCGTGGGGCTAGGACTTCTGACTGCAAGTCTAGTTCTCATTCCTGGGATCTGATAGGCCTTGAGCTGATGTTTAGACAGCCCTTGTGGTTCTTGGGAGCGTCAGGCCTTTACATATCCTTCCTGTCTGTCTGTCTGTCTGTCTATCTATCTATCTATCTATCTGAACTAGTGCCTTTACTGTTTTATAGCACATGTCATTTTATACCTGTCTTTTCACTGTGAAGTGCTTCCCCCCATCACGAACCACCAAACAGTGGATGGAGGTTAATTAGGGGAAATAGGTCATAGTTCCCCTGTGACTCAAGGCCTGAACTTGCACCTGGGTACTTAAGACCAGAGCCAAAGTAATTATCTCGAAATTCCATATTAACTTTGAATAAAGTTAATGTTAAAGAAAATAAATAAAAACATAAGAATTCGAAGTGCTCCTTTTTTATTGCTAAGCTCACATTCTGATTTTCTAAACTTTCTTCTGTGTTTTCATTCTATAGGGTCCAACAGAAGTAACACCTGGTTGAGTGTGGGTGTGATCATTTTTAGGTTTTATTTGAACATTTCACCTAAAATGTCATAGGGTGTGCTGAAGTGTGATATTGTTATGTTACAGAATTACATGCTTATGATTTTGTAATAAAAGATTTTGTAATAAAAAGGCATTGTTTGTGCCAGACCCTGTATTTATCTAAGAAAAAACCAGGGGAAGTGGGAGAGGAACAAGGGTGTGGCTTTCCTGTCCCCAAGCTTGTGGGCTGGTGATACAATGAAGCATATCAAATGAAAAGGAGTGTATGCTCATTGTTTCAAAAAGAAAGAAAGAGTGAATCATTTGGTGATGTGCGTGTGTGTGTGTGTGTGTGTGTGTGTATCCATATCCACACTTCTTTGGCACACCTTTTCCTTCCCTGCTTCCTTCTTTCCTTTTTTTCCCAAATGGGGACAAACTATGCATATACTTTTGTAATATGTTTCTCTGATTCGTCAACATACCCTATCATTACGCCACATTTTTCATGGCACAATGATTGCACTGAATGTTCGTACCATAATTCATTTAATCACCACTCTATTGTACATTTAGAGTGTTTCCAGACATTTACTATCCTTACACAATTCTGCATGACCGCGTGCAGTTATTACTTAGGCTAAACTCCTGGAGGTGGAACTGTCGTGATGAAAAGTACTGTTTACATTTTATGTTTACCGTGTATTGTCATAGGACTCTCATAGGAAGTTTGTACAAGTTCATACTCTCACCTGCAGAAAGCCCCAGTACAACTGGGTAGTTTTGATGTCTTTAATCCTCATTAATCCGGTAGGTGAAAACTGGTGTGGCAGTGTTTTATCTGTGCTTCTCTGTTTTGCATGTTGAGCAGTCATTTCTCATTCTGTCTGGGTGAATCGCCCTTTGTCTCAATACTTGGCATTTTTGTCTTTTACTGACTTGAAAAAGCCCTCGGTAGCATAGTAATTTTTACTCTTAGCTGTACCATTTCCCTCCCCTTGTCTGTATCATACATTGCCACATAAACACTTTACATTTGTATAGTCAGATGTGTCAGTCTTCTCCCTATGGTTTTTGTCCTTGGCGCCATGCTCAGAACTTCCCATCTCAAAGTAAGAAATATAATGCAGACGTTTTAAAAAATGTAAACCTTTAATCCATCTGAAGTTTATTTTAGTATAAGGAATGAGGTTGTGGGTATCTTCTCATTATTATTGCTAAGTGGCTTAGCCCGTTGTCCTATGAATATTCATTGACTGCTAGTTTTCCCTTAGTGAGTTGAATCATGTACTAAATTAGATACTAAAGTCTATTTCTGAGCTTTCCTTTCTGTTCTCCTGATCTATTTCTGTGCCAGTAACACCTGTTGTAATTGTGAAATAGAGTTTTTTTTAATACCAAGTAAAAGTAAGTTATCCCTTTTTTCTGTTAACTCTCAGAGTGTTCTTAGCTTTTATCATATATTTATTAAGGTGTACATATTTATTACACATACACTAAAGAATTATTTGGTTAAGTTTCCCTCAAAAATCTTAATATATTTCTTGGGGGGGTTGTTAAATAAAGAGCGTTCCTATCCCAAAACATGATATGTGTTTCCATTGAAGTTTTCGCGCGTGTGTGTGTGTGTATCCAGAGTCTTCTAGTCTTCGACTTGCAAGGTAATTTGTGCTTACTTTTTGTTGTGTGTGTCTCATATTTTATATTTTGTTACCCTATTTTATATTTTGTTATATTTTGTGACCCTCAGTCGCTACTTCAGCTTCTGCTCCTGAAAACGCATCCCACAGGCCCTGTTGCTGTCCTTGTCGGTGTTTTCTCACCGGGATGGCTGCTCTCATGGTGTGTTTTCTAGGGCATCCGCCTGACCCATGGGAACTCCCAGACACTTGCCATGCCAAGTGGCCAGTTGCCCCATGGATAGCTCCAGTCACAGACCAGTTTTCTTACTCATTAAACCCTTGGTCCTTCCCTCGGTGGAAGTGTGGCTTGCTACGACATGCTTCCCACTTTTTGTTGGCCCGACGGCCTCAGCTCCTTGACACGTGGGTTTCTTCATCTTGGACTCAGATGCCAGGCCACCATGTCTGCCCAAGCTTTAGGGGACACAAGTCAAGTTCTCTAAGTGGAGGTCCCCCTGGAGCTCCTTTCTCCAGGATTGCACGGAGGAAGACCCTGCACCCTGACCATGCTGGTGGGGGAGGGGAAAAGGGCTCAGCACGCCAACGGCTTTCTCTAAAGACCTTCTTCTTTCGGCCTTTTCAATTTAAACCACATCCTGGGTATTGGGTTAAGGGTCTGTCATTTTAGAATATGGGAGTATTTGCAAGCAATTCTTTTCTTCTCAGTTTTTTAGAACATTGGTCAAGACAAAGCAAAAGGGGTCCAATTTGGGGTCAAAGAATATGAAAATATAGTTTGCAGAAAGAAATGCAAGTGGCTCTTAAACAGCAGAAAAGATGCTCAACCTCACTTTTAAGAAAAATGCAAATTAGGGAGGTATCATTTTTCAGCGGTCAATTTGGGGGAAATCTAGAAGTTTAACAACACACCTGTTTTTTGAGGCCGTGGGGACACAGGCACTCAGACATTGTTAGTGAGAGCACAGAATGACCCAACTTCTGTGGAGGGGAAGCTGGCGACATTTACACTGCCTTCGTCTAGGCGCCTTTGTCCTTCAAACCAGCAGTCCCCCTTCTGGGACCTAGTCCAAGGGTACCCCTGCACATGTCCAAAATGACTCATGCTCAGCATTGTTCATTGTGACATGCTTTATAATAGCAAAAGTCCCAACACCACTCAGATGCCTCTCGGGAGGGAACGAGTTCAACTGTGATACTCCCATGCACACAGTGGAATACCATGCAGCTCTAAAAAAGGAATGAGGGGAGAACTCTGTGCATTGATGTGGAGTATTGTCTGTTTTAATGAGGAAAGCAAGGTGGAGGATAGTGCATATAGTATGCTATCTTTGGTGTAAGAAAGAGGGGAAATGAAAATTTGTATGCAGCTTTACATACACACTCGAATAAGAACAATGAATTAATGAAAATGGCTATAAATTGATCGGAGGAGTAAGGGGTGGAGGTAAACAGGGTGAGAGTCTTTTAAATGTTTCTTACTTTGTTTTGAATATTAAAATGTAAGTATATTATTATTTAAAAACATAATTTCATAAGAAAAAGAAAGTGTCCCCTTTAATGCCCCATTACGCAGGCATGAATCAAAATCTGATAGGTAGTGCTTGGCTTCCTTCTCAATCTAAACCCAAGACACTTCAGATTTGGACAAGATTGGTTTAATTCTCCATTCCAACACTGATGAAGCAGCCAGTGCTGGCTTATAAGATTTCTGAAAACGTCAAGGGGGTAGAGGTGGCTGTGTGACATTCCCACGATCAACTTCTAGTTCAGTCGATGGGTCGTCTCACCCTCCCGAAGAGGTCCCTCTTCCACCCGCATTGCCCTGCTTGTGGGACTCAACTCCTTTTCATGATTTCCACTCACGGTCTTATTAAGGACATTGGTCATTTAGATGACGTGAATGGAGAGCGTACTGGTTTCCTATTGATACTGTAACAAATTGCCACGAACTTGGTGACTGATATCCACACACACGTATTATTATCTTTTACACTGATTATTTTAGAGTTCTGGAAGGCGGAAGTCTATCATGAGTCTCAGTGGACTCAAGTCAGGGTGCTGGCAGAGGTGCCTTCCTTTTGAAAGCTCTAAGGAGAACCCATTCCTTCGCCTTTTCCACCTTTTCTGCAGGCTGTCTGCGTTCCTTCATGGGGGCCTCCCCTCTGTCTGCAAAGCCAACAGTGTGGCACCTTCAAATCTTCCTCCGACTCTGACCCTCTGACCCCGCTCCTTTCACTCATAAGCCTTGTGATTACATTGGGCTTACCTGGAAATCCAGGACAATCGCTCGATCTCAAAATTCTTAACTTTATCACACCTACTAAGTTCCTTTTACCACGGGAGATAATTTATTTTCAAGTGCTTGGATTATTATGTGGACATCTTTGATGTCCATTGTTCTGCTGGCGACAGAGGATATTATATTTAAATAATGCAAACAGTTAATTGTGCACATCAGTCATTCCTGTTCTCCAAAGTTCCC
>PVKM010050579.1:0-10678 GCA_004027735.1 Carollia perspicillata
GGTTCTTTTGGAATGGTGTTTCTGGGTTCCTAGGGTATAATCCTAGCCGTGGAATTGCCACAACCCAGTATTTCTCTGTTGTTCCTCTTTGTTCTTCCTCTACCATCCCCAGCAGAAATTCAGAGATATAAAAAACTGAATGTGTACAACTTTGTACCAACAAACAGCTCATTTCTGCAAAGGCCATTAGCTCAGCTGCCCATAATTCCCTAGGAGTTTTTTTTACTTTTCCCTGTAAATCGGCTTGCTCGTATGTTTTCTTTTGTTTCAAACAAAGAAATCTGCTTTATACAGCTAGCTGGTTTTGCTAGATTGGATAAATTACCCTCAGAAAGACTGGAGGGAACATAGGAAATTTATCTATTGACTGAAAATTTTAAGTAGCAGTCCTGGAGGTAATTTACATTACAGAAAAAGAAGCGTGGGGCTGCTTTGGGATTTACAGGCATTTTTGTTAGAAAGGAAAATATCATACCTTTGACCAAAATGGATTGAATGGTTCAATGCACCTAGCATTCTTTTCATCGGTAAACAGTTTGAAAAATCCAGCAAGTGAGAAATGAAACACTGATATGGTTTAAAATTGAAACCTCTCCAATAAATTTAATACTTATCTCTAGTATCAAAGATTTTTGTGTTCAAAATATAGAGCTTTGGTCTACATTACACAGTGTGCCGGGGGGAGCACACTTTGCTACAGACCTGGTTAGTGACAAATCTGTGCTCATGAACTTTGTGATTCAGTGGAAATGGGCAAAGACATATTTGGAAAGCAATAACTTAGAATTTATAAAGAAGACATATATCCATATACACTTCAGAAAAGGCATGTTAAGAGTCACAGAGCAAGCAAAAGCTGTGTTTCCTAGTACCTGATACCCACAAAATTCTGGAAATAGGCTGTCCATTGAGTTGTTGAAAATAAAAGTAAACATTAGGAGGTTAAGTTAAGTGGAACAGAGTGGGCAGTAGGTCGGTAATAGGTAGGTGGTGTTTAAAAGTTGCTTTTAAAAAACATTGTTTGGAGGGTAATTAGCAAGATTTATGACCCCAGCATTCTTTGTAGACTATCATGATTTACAAATAACTAGTTAGCAATCTCCTGACTCTTAGTAGGCTATTAATACATGGTAATTTCCTTCTCTACTTCCTTTCGAAGTCTTGATTTTAGAGAATTCAGCAAGGCAGTACCATAAATTAACTGAGTTAACTTGCATTTTGACTAATAGGTCTTTTCTGTTTCCATATATTTTTAATAGAAATGTGTAATCACTTATTTTATACACATGCACACTTTTGTGTATGTGTGTATGTGTGTGTATGTATGTATGTGATACAACGTGGAATCTGGGTCATCTGTGTTTTAATGAACATATAATGAACATGACAGGTTTTTAACCTGTTCATGTCAATGTCCTCAGTGGTGGCAAATCTTTATTGGGAACATTAAAGTCCGATGGACCTAGCTACCTATTTACAGTTGATCACGTTTGATAATAGTCTCAAAGAAAAAAGTTTCCATGATGCTCATTGCAGCCACTGGGACGATGCCCTGTCTCATCTCCTCTCTGTGCTGTAATCACCTTGAATAATAGAGTAGCAGAAGCTTTTAAAATAATAACTATCACTAGAAGAAAACGTCCAACTTTCTAGGTCAACTTGGAATGATGTCTCTCATTCGTATGTGTAAGTTCTGGTGTGAATGTGTGTTTATTTTTTGTTTGCTTTAATTAGGAACATTAGTTGAGTTTCGTCTCATGTAGGAGTGTGGCACTGGACCTTAGGCAAATACTGCTATCATGTGATTTTTGTGGTATGTCAGTTGTACAACCAAGAACTCACAGATTAAAAACAAACAAAACCCCTTCCTTTTTTTGTAAAATAGTAAAGAAGCCAAACGTTGTTCTCTTTGGGGATTTTAAACTATTTTAATAATATTCTTAGTAGGCAATTCTGGGTTAGAGATCCAAAACATGTTCAAACAATTTTCTTGGCTTATTTACAGTAATTAGCTTTGAGAGTCTTCTTTAGTATGCAATTTTCTAGTTTGTCTGCAAATCAAAGCCTATTTATATGTAATTCAGGGAATGTATAATACCTTACTTCAATTTCATCTGGTAAATCGGTAACGTTTCTCTTTCTACCTATAAAAATCAATTCCATGAGTCCGTCATAGTAAATGTATTTTTTCATTTATTCAGCTAGATTTACCATTTCTAACTGAGCAGAGATAGCAAATTGCTTACCCAGAATCCATTTTCTCCTTTTTCCTGGGCAATGAGCCCAGCAGGGGTGAACAAGAACAACAACGATATTTCTTCACTTAGGCCAATGAAATATAAGCTGAAGGTTTCTGGAAAATGTCTTCAAAGGCTTCTGTCCTTTTGCTCTGACCCTTTTCTTACCAGCTGCTTGGAATGTAGTCATGCTAACTGGAATTCCAGCATTTATTTTAAAACATGAGGGAACCTTAGGATAGATGCCAGTGCTAAGCATGTTAGATTAGGACAGATGGAACTTAGGTCCCTGCTGATAGCCTGGAGTGCCTACCTTCCAGTTCCTTTCACATGACAGAAAAATCAGCCCATATATTTCTGAGCCACCATTACCTTGGACGTTCTGTTCTGTGCAAGTAAATGTAATTTCTTATATGCTAAACTCAATTTCATTAGCTTTTATTTATTTTCTTTTATTATTTATTTGTTTATTTGCCAATTTAAGCAAGTCTTAGGGCTACCTATTGCTTCTTCTAAAACTGTAATTACTGAACCAACTACATAGCCTGATCTCTTCTATTGTATCTTGGCCTGTTGCTGCAACCGTGCTAATCTGCTCAATCTGGCTCCCCCCATGATTTATCAGTCTGTTTGCAATGTACTCTTACAAAATGTGTTTTAATTTTCTGTCTTGGCCATATTCAAATTTAGGTATAAAGATTGCAAGAAAATGACTTCAAAAGAAAAGAAATACAAGCTAGCTCACAAATATAAAACATTTCTTTAGTATTCCAGAGTTTGCTCATGGTAGAGTATGTTGAAACCAGTGCAGCTGTGCCTGTGGTTTTTGAATGTTTGTAGTTTGTTATTTGCATACGTAACAACATGGTTTAAAATTTAAAAATAAGTAAAACTAAAGTAGGAGAAGGAATGGGAAAGATGAAGTTTAGCAAGATCATGAAAATCCCACTTTTTAGGAGGACTGTATCTTTTTTTAAAATTAAATGTATTGGTGTGACATTAGTTAACAAAATTACACAGGTGTACAGTTATATAATTATGTATACAATATACCTCATCTGTGTATTGTATTGTGTTCACCACCCCAGTCAAGTCTCCTTCCATCACCATTTATCCCCCATTTACTCTCTTCTACTCTCCCCACCCCTCTTTCCCTCTGGTAATAACTATATTGTCTGTGTCTATGAGGTTTTTTTATTTCTTAAAAAGAAGTCACATTTCTTATGCAGCCACCAACTCCCTGACAGCTGTCAGTGTGTTCTCTGTATTTCTGAGTCTGTTTCTGTTTTGTTTGTTAGTTTATTTTGTTCACTATGTTCCACATGTAAATGAAATTTTATGGTACTTGTCTTTCTCTGACTGGCTTATTTCACTAAGCACAATACTCTCCAGGTCCATTAATGCTGTTGCAAAGGGTAAGATTTCCTTCTGTTTCACAGCAGAGTAGTATTCCATTGTGTAATTGTACCACAAGTTTTTTATCCACTCATTTACTGATGGGCATTTGAGCTGCTTCCAAATCTTGTCTCTTCATAAATAATGCTGCAGTGAACATAGGGGCATATACATACTTTAAAAATTAGTGTTTTGGATTTATTTGGATAAATTCCCCAAATTGGAATCACTGGACCATAAAGCATTTCCATTTTCATTTTTGGGGGGTAATTCCACACTGCTTTCCACAGTGATGGCACCAGTGTGCATTCCCACCAACAGTGTGCAAGGGTTCCCTTTTCTCCACATTATTGCCAACAATTTTTTGATTTATTGATGATAGCCATTTCGACAGAGGTGAGGTGATATCTCATTATTGTTTTAATTTGCATTTCTCTGATGATTAGTGATGTTGAACATCTTTTTGCATGTCTATTGGCCATCTGTATGTCCTCTTTTGAAGAAGTGTCTGTTCAGGTCCTTTGCCCACTTTTTAAATTAGATTATTTGGGGTTTTTGGTGTTGAGTTATTTAAGTTTTCTAAATTTTTGCATATTAACCCCTTATCAGATATATAATTGGCAAATATGTCCTTCCATTCTGTGGGTTGTCTTTTATTTTTGTTGATGGTTTCTTTTGCTGTGCAAAAACTTTTTAGTATGATGTTCTATTTGTTTATTTTTTTCCTTTATTTCTCTTGCCTGAGGAGATATATCAGAGAAATTATTGCTACCAGAGCCAAGGGGAGGTAGAAACAAGGGAGGGAGGAGGTTTTGGCTGGGGTTGAGAAGGGGAGTGGTGGGGAGTAACGTAGACAACTGTAATTGAACAACAATAAAATAGTCTAAAAAAGAAAAAAAAAGATTTTTATGGTCTTGAGTCATGCATTTAGGTCTTTAATCCATTTTGAGTTTTATTCTTGTTTATGGAATAAAAAAGTGGTCTAGTTTCTCTTTCTTTCTCTCTCTCTATTTCTTTCTTTATTTTGCACAATAGCTATTCAGTTTTCCCAACACCATTTATTGTATTGAAGAGACTATTTTTTACCACATTGTATATTCTTGCATTCTTTGTCAAATATTAACTGACTATAAAGATGTGGGTGTATTTATGGGCTCTCTATTCTGTTCCATTGATCTATGTGTCTATTTTTATGCCAGTACCATGCTCTTTTGATTACTATGGCCTTGTAATATAGTTTGATATCAAGTAGGATAATTCCTCCAACTTCATTCTTCCTTTTCAAGACTGCTGTGGCTCTTTTGTGGTTCCATAAAAATTTTTGGAAATACATCATTTGTATCTTGGTAGGCAATTGCATTGAACCTATAGACTGCTTTGGGTAGTATGGACAATTTAGTGATGTTAATTCCTCCTACCCATAAACATGGTATATACTTAATTTATTTGTATTTTCATCAATTTCTTTCTTCAGTATCTTATAATTGTCTGAGTACAGGTCTTTTACATCCTTGGTTAAATTTATTCCTAGTTATTTTTCGATCAAATTATAAATGGAATTGTTTCATTAGTTCCTCTTTTTGATAGTTTATTATTGGTGCATAAAAATGCAACTGATTTCTGGATATTAATTTTGTATCCTGCAACTTTACTGAATTCATTAGTCAGTTCTAGTAGTTTTTTGGTAGGTTCTTCAAAGTTCTCTATATGCAATACCATATCATCTGCAAATAATGACAGTTTTACTTCTTTCTTTCTAATTTGTATGCCTTTTTGTTTCTTCTTTTTCTTGTCTAACTGCTGTATCTGGGACTTCTAGTACTATGTTTAATAACAGTGGTAAAAGTAGACATACATTATTCCTGAATATAAGGGAAATACTTTTAGTTTTTGCCCATCCAGCATCATGTTGCCTGTGGGTTTGTCATACATGGCTTTTATTATGTTAAATTATCTTCCCTGTGTTCCTACTTTGCTGAGAGTTTTTATAATAAATTCATGCTGGATTTCATCAAATGAGTTTTCTGCATCTCTTGATATAATCATGTGATTTTTATCTTTCATTGTGTTTATGTGATATATTAAATTTGTTGATTTGTGAATATTGCACCAACCTTGCATTCCCAGAATAAATCCCACCTGATCATGTTGTATGAACTTTTCAGTGTATTGCTGGACCCAATTTGCTAATATTTTGTTGATGATTTTGGCACCTATGTTCATCAGGGATATTGGCCTATAATTTTCTCTAGTTGTGTCTTTATCTGGTTTTGGAATTAGAATAATGCTGGCCTCATAAAACAAGCTTGGGAGTCTTCCCTCCTCTTGAATTTTTTGGGATAGTTTGAAAAAGATAGGTGTTACTTCTTCCTTGAAAGTTTGATAAAATTCACCTTTGAAGCAATCCAGTCCAGGAATTTTCTTTGTTGGGAATTTTTCTTATTACCACTTCAGTTTTATTAGTTATGATCAATCTATTCAGATGTTCTGATTATTCCTGATTCAGGTTTGGAAGATTGTATGTTTCTAGGAATTTATCCATTTCATCTAGATTGTGTAACTTGTTGGCATATAGTTGTTCATAATATTTTCTTACAATTCATTGTTTTTCTGTGGTATCAGTTGTTAGTTATCTTTCACTTCTGATTTTATTTATTTGTGTCTTCTCTCTTTTTTCTTAGTCTGGTTAAAAGTATGTCAATCTTCTTTATCTTTTCAAAGAATCAGCTCTTGGTTTCATTGATCTTTTGTATTGTATATCGGAGTCTATTTTGTTTATTTCTGCTCTGCTCTTTATAATTTCCTTCTACTTACTTTGGGCTGTTTTCTTTTTTCTATTTCCTTTGTGTGTAAAGTTAGATTGTTTATTTGAGATTTTTGTTGTTTCTTCAGGTTGTCCTGTAATGCTATGAATTTCCCTCTAAGGGCTGTTTTTGCTGTGTCTTACAGATTTTGAATTGTTGTGTTTTCATTTTAATTTTTTCAAGCTATCTCTTAATTTCCTCCTTGATCTCACTGTTAGCCCATTCATTGTTTAGTAACATGCTAAGGAAGACTAATTATTTTGATAAGGGATGAAATAATGAACATTTCAAAAACAATAAGAATGAATAAATCTCTGAGAGGACAATTCATGACAGTGGCAATTCAGTTACCTGAGTTCTTTATCCACTATGAATCTCTGGGTTTTCAGAATTACAGGAGGGACAGAAAGGAGGATGGGCTTCTCTCCAGGAAATGTTTCTGCTACTTAAAATATTTCCACTATTTAAAAACCAGTTATGTGTTACATTTCTCATTTGCTGTATTTTAAGTGTAGACAACTAATTTCAGAAATGTAATTCATGCCTTCGGTAAGAGTTACCTTTATTATATCCTTCTTTTTGATCAAGGATATACTCTTTTTTACTAAGCATAAGGGAAATTTCCAACCTTGGTCTCCCAGTCTGTGACGTAAAAGAAGGCAGCATCTCATTTAATACCTACATTATAATGATTCAAAGATCTACCAATGTAGCTAGAAGTTCAGGATCTTTTTCATAGGTTTATTTTCCATTTTCTTCAGCCCCTAGAGTGATTTGTTTATCAGTACTTGTTGTATACCAATGGTTCTGGTAACCAGTTTCCATATGGTGGGTGGCGAGAGTTTCCATACTAAGCAATTCTCCAACACCAGCTGCCTGTTCTACCTGGATAATGGTCCCACAGGTCCCACAGGTTAAGGGCTCAGTCCTATAGGACTTCCCACCAGGTCACCCCTTCAGACACTCTTTTAGACACTGTGCTTCTGAACAACTGACATTAAGTCAGAGGCTCCAAAGACCCCTTCACTGGGTTTGATTAGTTTGCTAGATTGGCTCACAGAACTCAGAGCAAAATTTTACTTACTATCAATAGATCACTGCTTTATTATAACAGTATATAGTTCAGGAACAGCCAGATGGAAGACGTGTATAGGGAAAGGTATGGGGATAGAACATGGACCTTCCATGCCCTCTAAGGTGTCTTCTGCCCAAATTTCCAGGTGTTCACCAATCCTGAAACTCTTCAAACCCTATCCTTTTGGGTTTTTTGGGAGGCTTCATTAGATAGTCATGATTGACTAAATCATTGGCCATTTAGCATTGGAATAGGCTTCGAGTTTCTGAAGGACAGCAAGGGTAGTGTGATTAGATTATCATGGAGGAAGGAAGGAATTTTAGGAGGAGTTGGAGAGGCAGGCAGGGGCTGGGGTTTCTAGGTCTTCATAGAAGAACCACAAGTTTGGGTTTTATTCACAGAAGCCAGTGGAGAGTTTTAGGCAGGAAAGTGATTTATACTTCAAAATGATCACCCTGGCTGCTCTGTGAGGAATGGAATATGGAGGATGGGGGTGGGGAGGGGAAGTATGGAAGCAAAAAAGTCAGGTTTGGAGGCTGTTACATTATTCCAAGTAAGAGAACAAGGTGGTCTGGAGTAGTGCTGCATCAGTAGAGATGTAGATCCTACTTGAAAATAAAGCTGTTCAAAAATGACATTTAACCTGCTAAGTGTGGTTCTTAGGTAGTGTTTACTACTGACACAGATTATGCAAAATATGAGAGTATTGGAATCGAACTCCAGGGCTGTAACTTTCACAGAGACACCAGACTTCGCAATAGACATGGATGTGACCGTCAAGTCTCAGAGCCTAGCTTTTGCCACCCAATTAATGTTTATTCCAGAAAACAATTTTTTGTGTGTTTTATTCAATTATCATAACACCTTGGTTAGACATAAGGAAGATTTCCCATTAGTTAGCACAGGACAAAAAAGAAAAACAGCAAATAATTAAGTTTTCACTTAAAAATTTCTGGAAGAGTAATTTAGTGTGGAGGAATTATTGATGACTCACACATTCAGAACATATGATTCATGTCTACCTGGTTGTGTTCTTTTGTCTCAGCTGAGGTATTTTCTGGCCAATTTTGCCTCACAGATCCTATTCCACTTGTCAGATGGAAGTGGGTTTGTGTCATTATCTCCTAATCTGAGTTAAAATAAACTGGTGTACTTACAGGGAATAATAACATTGTAAACCTCCCCCAGGTTTATGTAGGAAAAGAAAAGTTCCCTATCACATTTAGCAGTAGTCTTTTTCCTGGTATTTCTTGGTGTACAAAGGGAAGCTGAGTTCTAACGCAGATTATATGTTAGAAATACAGATTAAATATTCCTTTTGATCAAAGTCATAGGTTGCTCTAAAATAGTAATTAGTTCCACTGATGCATCAATTTGCACATTTTTTTGAGGAACCCATTTATTCAGTCCATTTATTTAAGAAACTGCAAGCTTCTTCCCAAAAGTTATTGAGCTGGTAGCAACCAAGGAAAAGAAGCCAATATATGCATGGTTTATGCTCCAAATCCTTAAATATTTATATTTCTTTCTTGGTGGGAAACTGGGATATCAAGTGTTTTGTTTTCCTTACCTTCTAAATGTAGAAAAATTTGACAGTTATTTTCTGTCCAGTAGAGTCACACTTTACAATGAATTTCAATTAATGAAATTAAGCAGGAAACAAAGTAACTAATGTGTTGAATTCTTCCTTTGTGCTAGGCATGTTTCATACATGTCCTTTAAAAATATATTAACTTTCCACTTTAAAGTCATTTCAAATTTAAAGAAAAGTTGCTAGAATAGGACAGAGAACTCCCAAATACCCTTCACCCAGTTTCAGATTTGCTTTACAATTCTCTCTTTCACTCTAATATTATTTTTTTCTGAACCAATCAAAAGTGTGTTGTATACCTAATATTTCTTTAGCCTTCCATTTCAATAGTTAACCTATTTTTTACCTATGTTTTTCTCTTTGTTTTTTCTCTGTTTTTCTCTTACCTATGTTTTTTACCTATGTATTTCTCAAATAAAAGGATATTCTCTTATATATCCATAGCATATTTATCATATATGGGAAACTTGACATTGGTACAATATTTAATCAAATCAATACTCTACATTCCTACTTTTTATCAGTGGTCCAATCATATCTTTTGTAGCATCATTTATTATTCCTTCTTTTGTAGCATCATTCATTATTCCTTTAACCCTTCAATAAATTCATTATTGATTTCAGTGGCTTAGTTTCTTCCATCTCCTTTATCAGAACAGTTTAGTCTTGTTTATTTAGTCTTTTGTGACTTTGACATATTTTAAGAATATAGACCAGTTATTTTATAGACTGGTTCTCAGTTTGGATTTTTTTCATAGTTCCTCCTCATTAGAGTTAGGTCTGTATTCCTGCTCAGAATACCAAAAAAGTACTTGTGTTCTTATCAGGCTATTACATCTGAATGCACAGTATGTCATCTGTTCCTCTTTAGAGATGCTCGTTTTGATCTACCAGACAAAATATTGCCTTTTTTCATTATAAAATGTATATTTCCTCCCTTGAAAATAATAAGCAATCTCAGGGATTGTATTCAATGACCAAGACCATGAATATATAATGATTTTCATCAAGCTCCACCCTCTCAATAGATTTAGCATCTATTGATGATTCTGACCTGAAGTGATCCTAACTTTTATAGTGGCAAATGGTTATTTTCTATTTTGGGTACTCCCTCCACACTTGTTTATTGGCATTCTACTGCAAAGAAGAACCCTACTTTTGCCACTAAGTGTATTTATATATTATCATTATGGACTCAAGTATTTCTATTTAATTCAATGGGTTATAATCCATTACTATCATTAATTTTTAAAGAAGATTTTATTTATTTATTTTCAGAGAGGGGAAGGGAGGGAAAAAGAAAGGGATAGAAACATCAGTGTGGTTGCCTCTCAAGTGCCTCATGTGGGAGACCTGTCCCACAACCTAGACATGTGCCCTGCCTGGGAATCGTACCAGCGACCCTTTGGTTCTCAGTCCAGCACTCAATCCACTAAGCCACATCAGCCAGGGCATATCATGAATTTTTATGTGCAAATTTTTCTAGATTTGGTCTGTGGGAGCCTCTTCAAGCTAACTCCAGGGTGGGAGGTTGTGTATGTGTGTGTGTGTTGTTTATATTTTCTTGAAGTACTTT
>PVKM010050580.1:0-10677 GCA_004027735.1 Carollia perspicillata
GACAAATGAGTCCAATCTAGGCTGGGTGCCCTTGACTTGACCCTGGCCAAGGCAAACAATAGGGCAGACTCAGCCAGTGGAAAAGATGTTCTGCACTAATGAACCCAGCGGTGGCCACAGGTCAGTTAAAAAAGAGGGGATAATGTTCAATCTTTTCAGGTGCACATTTATAATGAGTGAAGCACAGAATCTCTTTCAGGATGGAGCACATATAACAAAGAACGTATTTGTACACTCATCAAGGCTAATGGACCCTGAGGGTGCAATAGGAATATGTTTTTAATTTAATCTTTATTGAATGACCTTACACA
The DNA here is from genome assembly GCA_004027735.1 of Carollia perspicillata. Taxonomy (NCBI): domain Eukaryota; kingdom Metazoa; phylum Chordata; class Mammalia; order Chiroptera; family Phyllostomidae; genus Carollia; species Carollia perspicillata. The sequence continues at coordinate 312 of PVKM010050580.1, forward strand.
CTTCATTTTCTCTGCACGGCACCATGAAATGGACACACTCTTATCAAGTTGAGAACTAAAAACAGATGAATATATAAATGACCAGTACCTGCTGGGTATGTAGATGGATTTTCTTCCCTTGTTGTCACCTCTGTCTATCCTTCTGCTGGCTCTCAGTACTTCCTAGGGACAGTTTCCCTTAAACCCTTATCTAGATTAGCTAATCATGTAAACAAGAGAACAGCCCCTCTAAACCCAGCCAGACTCACTTGGAAAATGTTAACCATTGAAAGAACCAAAGAGCTCTGATCATTTTATTAAAAGAAAATATCATTTTTTCTTCTTCTTCTAAAATAAACACTGCATAGGAATAAGAGGAGGATGAAGGGAGAATTGTACATCCTGTTTAGGTCCAAAGTACTGTAGGGTGGTCTTTATAATTACGAACCCTGTTTCAGCCTAACAACTAAGAAATAGAATCAAAACTTCCTCTATGAAACCTGCTTCCCAATATATTTTGAAAAATTTTTAGATGAACATCATAAAAATAAAACCAATTCTTTGTTTCCCTTTTAAAATAATAGTAATCACTTCCTGCAGATTTCTAAGAATGGCAGCTCTAGCGTTAAAACTTGGAGCTCCCTACCATTACTCAGCAAAATCAAGCAAGTGTTTAAACAAAAACACTTAAGCTTATCTTTACTATAATCATCTTAGTTTATAGAAAAGTTTGGAACAGTGTGCTATGTGAATGCCAAACTCTTCTCAGAATATCATAATATCTACACTCTAGTTTTCTTGTTGCTGATATCATTTCTGAAAGAAAACCAAGCCAGTCCTTTGATTATCAATGAAACGAAGAAGATAGAATGCTTTATAGATTTCTATTCTTCATTGCCTTATTCCCTTTTGTACACCATTTGTAGAATGATCACATCCAGCACAGAATTAGAAGATTGTCTTCAGTGATGCAGAAGGTGGTACACGTGGGTAGGTAGGTGTAGGAAAGTAAAGTTTGTGATTTTGTTCCTATTAAAAATATACCTATTACTTATGCTCTTCATCAATCTTACATGTTTCATTCATATTAAACACTCAGACCTTGGCAAATAGTTAATTGCTAGCCCAAGGCAAGTGACTGCAAGCTAGCTAGGCATATAGAAGTTCAGTTTACCCTGTTGAGAAACTAATGGGTAAGTTGTAAATCATAGCAAGAGTTATTTGCATCCTATTCCTTTAGCTTAACTGCTAGTTGATGAGAAACTTTAATAGACCCTTCTGTAAAAGTGCTTTGATTTAACTTTGAGTGTGCTCAGAAGCAATTCATATATAGTTTTAGAGAAATATTATGCAAAATTTAAAAACTTTTTTAATGTTTTTAAGTATTGTATATTTTATTATGAGGTAAAATCAAATTGAAGTTATTTATTTAAAGTTGTTATGGATCTAGCTCTGGCTGGTGTAGCTCAGTGGATTGATCACGGGCCTGTGAAGCAAAGGGTCACTGGTTTGATTCCCAGTCAGGGCACATGCCTGGGTTGCAGGCCACGTCCCCAGTGGGGGACACATGAGGGGCAATCACACACTGATGTTTCTCTCCTATTCTTTCTCCTTCCCTTCCCTCTCCCTAAAAATAAATAAAAAATATTTTCACTAAACAAAATTTCTTATGGATCTAATACTTATCACTAATGTAAAAAAATTATATGTTAATTTTGAGTAACATCTTAGTGTAGGTCATTGGCTATTGGAGTCTATTTTTTTAAAGTTCAGCTAATTTTTTTCACTCAAACATACCCTTAACTGTATGACAAAATGACTACTATTATTTCTAGAAAATTAAAGTCACATATTAGAGAGAAATAGGGGGACAGAACTTTGAAACCAAGACCACTTTTTAGACACCACTATTAATTTGCTTTCTGCATTTAGAAAATGTATGTGCATTTATGAAAGATTGTATTTTTCTAGAAATGTGTTCATTTCACCTAGGTTTTCATATTTCTTGGCATATAGTTCTTCATAGTAATTTCTTACAATCCTTTGTATTTCTGTGGTATTGGTTGTAATCTCTCCTTTTTAATTTCTGATTGTGTTTATGTGGGTCCTCTCTCTTTTTTTCTGGATGAGTCTGCTTAAAGGCTTATCGATTTTGTTTATCTTTTCAAAGAACCAGCTCCTGGATTCATTGATCCTTAGAATTGTGCTTTTAGTCTCTATGTCCTTTCATTTTTCTCTGATCTTTGTTATTTCCTTCCTTCTACTTGCTCTGGGATGTCTTTGTTGTTGTTCCTCCAGTTCTTGTAGGTGTAGGGTTAGGTTGTTTGTTTGAAATGTTTCTGTCTTTTTTAGGTTGGCCTGTATTGCTATGAACTTCCCTCTCAGGACTGTCTTCTTTATGTCTCATAAGTTTGGGGTGTTGTGAGTTCATTTCCATTTTCTCCAGAAACCTTTTGATTTCTTCCTTGATGTCATTCTTATAATCTCCGACTAGGTATTCTGAACACTGTATGTGTGTTTTTTGTTCTCTAATGTGCTCACAGAAGTTTGGAGGCTAGAGACCAAGGCACCCCATTTTCCACTTGAGTAAATTTAGTTTCTATATCTTCTATATATCATTTGTAAACATTTTCATAGAAGTTATCATGAGGATTAAATAAATATCCATGCATGACCCTTAACCTTCTTAACACAAACACCTGCTCTTATTTTTACCCTACAGCACCTGGTATCTCATACCTCTTCACTATTCTTTTTTCCCTAGTATATATCCTTTCTCCTATGTAATCCAGCACCCATTTACAATAAAAACACTCAGCAAACTGGGAATAGAGGTAACATACCTCAACACTCAACATAATAAAGGCCATATACAAAAAACCTACTGCCAACACCATACACAAAGGGCAAAAACTAAAACTGTTACCCTTATAATCAGGAACAAGACAATGGTGTCTGCTTTTACCACTTTTATTCAACATAGTACTGGAAGTCTGAGGCACAGCAATCACACAAAAAGAAGAAATAAAAGGTATCCAAATTGGAAAGGAGGAAGTAAAACTCATCATTTGTAGACAACATGATAGTGTACATAGAAAGTCCTACAGTCTCCACCAAAAAACTCCTTCACCTAATAAATGAATTTGGCAAAATAGCAGGATACAGAGTCAATATTCAAAAATCAATGGCATTTTCATACTACCAACAATGAACTATCAGAAAGAGAAACTAAGAAAAAATCCTATTTACCATGGCAACAAAAAAAATAAAGTACCTTGGAATAAATATGACCAGGGAGGTAAAAGATCTGTACTTAGAAAACTGTAGAACACTGAAGAAAGATATTGAGGAAGATACAAATTAATAGGAGTATATACTGTGTTCATAGATTGGAAGAATTAGTGTAATTAAATATCCACACTGCCAACGCAATCTATAGATTCAACACAATTCCTATTAAAATACCAATGGCATATTTCACAGATCTAGTACAAATACTCCAAAAATTCAAATGGAATCATAAAAAGCCTTCAATTAGTTGCAGCAATCTTGAGAAAGAAGAACAAAGGAGCAATCACAATACCTGATATCAAACCATACTACAAGGCCACTATAATCAGAACAGTCTGGTATTGGCGTTAAGAACAGACACATGTATCAATGAAACAAAATAGAGAGCCCAGATATAAACCCATGTCTTTATGTTCAATTAATATTTGACAAAGTGGGCATGAGCATACAATGGAGTAAAAATAGTCTCTCTAATAAATGGTCTTGAGAGAACTGGAGTGGTACATACAAAAGAAAAAGAAAAGAAAGAAACTTGACTACCAACTTACATCATATACTAAAAAAAACTCAAAGTAAATAAAAGACTTATATATGTCGTGACACTGTAAAAATTCTAACATACCATAATTTCTAAACCTCATAACCTGTGTTCTGATTCTTTATCTCATTCTGACCTTTATTTTTATTTTTCTTCAATAGTTCTCACACATATCTTTATAAACAATTTAATTCCTTATTGTTTCTAAAAGGGAATACAAAAATAGAATATTTAATGATAGCCTCACACTCCTGAAATTATATCTGTCTTGTTAGTATAAGCTCCTTGAACATGTGAGCCACATATTATTCATTGTTTTATATTATCTATGGCCAAAATATACTTTATATACCATAGATATATAAAAAGTTTGCTAGTTTAAGCAAAATATAACCAAAGACATTAAAATAGAAAACAGGCTGACAGTAACCAGAGGGGAGAGGGAATTTCAGGGGAAAAGGGGAGGGGATCAAAGGAACAAGTATAAAGGACACATGGACAAAAACTAAGGGGGGTGGAAATAGGAGGGAGGTGGGGAGCGCTGGGGGGTGGGCTGGGATGGAAGTAAAAGACAGAAAACTGTACTTGAACAACAACTAAAATAAAATAAAGTTTGCTAGTTTATTCACTTAAATGGTATTCATAAGATTATCATTTTATTATCTTGAAATACAAATATATAAATATACATTACTTACAAATTTAATTATATATATATAACAGACAAATTTTCTCCTCTAAAATTATCATATTCAAGCTCCAAATCATTTTAAACAAATTAGTATTGTTATATTTTGACTCTCTAGCAAGGTCTCATGCTAGGTATCTTGGTGACCACTTGCTAGTTCTTTTTTTTTTTTATTGTTATTGAAAACCCAGACATGTGCCCTGACTGGGAATCAAACCAGAGAATCTTTGGTTTGCAGGCCAGTGCTCAATCCACTGAGCCACACCAGCCAGGGCTGCTAGTTCTTTAAAGAGATATGAATATACAAATACAAATTTTCTCATTCCTCTTTACCTTCTCACCTAGGGCCTTTACTTTAGAGGGGAATGACCATTATTATTTATATTTGTTGAATAAATAAAAAATGATAAAAATAGATTCATTCTTTCTTTTTCTGACAATTTATTATATTTCTGCATGTAGAGTAGCTTTTGTCTTAGATGTCCATATGTGATAGAATAATCACCTCTTTTCATATCTTCTTTGCATTCCCTCTTTCCTATCCTATGAGGTATTTTAACTTATGATCACTTTCTTAAGAGAGTACAATGCAATAGCTGTTTTATATCCCCACCGAAAGCAAAATGTATTAAAGATGAAAATTTTTAAGTTTTAAGAAACCTAAAAATGTCTAAGATTTGTGTCATTATGTTTGTGTATAATTGGTATATTACTTTTGTTTGAGATCTATACTTGTGCAATGAAATACTTTTTAACAAATCACTGCAATTATTTATTTCTGTGTAAGAAAGTATCCCAAAGGTTAGTGACTTAAACCAATGACAAACCCATGACCATTCAAAAGCTCTGAATGGGGAGCTCTCAGCCTGACATCTTTGGTCATTGTGGTGTTGGCTGAATTCACTTCGTGTATTCAACTTGGTCATAATCACTATAAGGCTGGTCTTAGCACCAAAGGCCTCTCCAGTGGGGCAGTAGCAAGAATTTAGAAGGGTCTGACATTTTACCCAAGTCATAAGTAAACAAGTTAGTCTTATTACACTTTAATGGATGACTGTAGACGACGTGGAAATCTTCGATATCAGATAAATGACTATGATTCATAGCACAGGAAGCAGCATCAGCATATTTTTGTCAGTACTCCAGTTCTCCAGGTTGCATAGGGTAAAGCAGGTAGGCTACCACACACAGTGAGTCATGCTCCAAGAGAGAGCTCCTAAGTTTCAGTAACCTGTTTTTTTTTAATAATGGTTGGTACACATTGCTGCTATCCACTCTGAAGGGAAACCGTATGTGTATCTTTCAAGACTGTTCATTGTACAAACATCCTTGAAAGAAAATACCCCAGAGCAGCAATCAGTGACTCTGCTCATGAGACATGCAAAAATACAAGAGATCCATGCCTGGCTAATTTTCTCCCTACACATGGTTCAAAGTAGCGAGAATTCTTAACATGGCTGTTCACAGAGAGAGTGTTCAAGATGCTGGGGTAGGAGCTATAAAGCTTCTTATCTCCTAGTCTTAGAGATCTCTTAATATCACCTTGTCAAATCCTATAGATCAGATGAGTCGCCAAATCCAGCCCAGATTTAAGGAAAGGGGGATTACACTCCATCTCTCAATTTGAAGAATAGGAGAGTATTTGCACCATCCTTAAATTACCTTAAAAATTTTATGTTTGGCTATATCAAAAATTATTACAATAAAATAATATAAATAAACATTAGGCAGATGCGTTTTTAACAAGTTATTCCCCTTAAAAATCTAAGCATGTATTAATCAAGAAACATATTACAGAAATTTTACAGGTAAGATTACTGGGATGAGGAAGACAGCCTCAGCAAATTTCATGTGTTGAAAAGTGACAGAGACAGAAATAGAAATCAGGACTCCAATTTGTCTGAGGCTTTTTCTAACACATTTGGCATGGGAAAACATTTATTTATTAGATTATAAATAATTTATTCTATAGTTTAAGATCTTGAATCCCATGTAATAAAATTTATTGGGGTTTAGTAAATACATCATTAGAACTTCCCTGCTTTGTTATACATTAGAGAGGCACTGTATTACAACCAGTAAGCATTCTGTATTTATTATTTAAGGGTAAACTCAGAAGAGGTAAGAATAATCAATACTTTGAATCAGAGTACATTTGTGAATATTAGGCAATCTCAAATTTTATACATGTGAAGCCTACAGACCATCTGGAAACTGATGACAAGCTCTAAGTCTGTACAACATACAACAATTTAGAGCCAAGAACTGCTTTCTGAATCATTTGGCCATTTCAACTACAATATGTATCATAATTGATTAACTTGAAACAACAACAAAAATAGATTACAAATGTTCTGTTATATTGTTTATTTAAACAACTGATGGAATTTGCATAAATTCAGTGATATTAGTATGTGTGAATTTTTGGTTATAATTTCCCAATATTGGCAGTTTACTAATTGAAAATCTGAGTTACCACTGACGGAAAAAGTAATTGATATTTAATATTTTTCCAAACTTTTGAAGTTGCATCTTGAATAAAGAACATAGAAAAGTTGAGAGTCAATTGAAGCTATACAAACCAAAAGCAGTAATAAAGTAGGTAATTTCAAAGTTGATCTAAAATTATTAAAAGTTGATCTAATATTTATTCTAGGATGTATTCTAACATCCTAGCAATGTATAGTATAATTTTATACTAGAAATGTATAGTATAATTTTATATATTTTCCACAATCTCAAATCATCTCAATAAATACATTTACTAACCTACTATATCTCTCAGTATTATGAATTATTTTTAACTACACCTGTGCAAAAATAGTAACCATAAGTAATATATTTAAACACTGACAACAATATGATAAAGACAATATAAGTGATTTCCACTTCAGCACATGACTTTTATTGTATTTAACCATCTAAAATGAAAAACAATAAAAACAGATAAAAATATATAAATCAGCTATTTGTAGATATGAGACAAATAGCATAGTACTGTTATTCTGGAGAGAAAGCACAGGTAAAGTCCATGCTCACCAAAAAAATGTCTGAAATCAGTAATTTACTAGATGTGATAAATATGAGATTGAAGACTGTAGAAGGGTCAATAAATTTGAACACATAGTAATAACTAGTATTTAATCTGAAGACAGAAAAAAAGGGGGGGGAAAGAGAGCCTTAGTAACAAAAAATACTCTTAAGTGATCAGAATTTCATGTATTGGATTTACAGGAGAGGAGAGAAAGAATAGGGAAAACACACAAATACACACACAGGAACAATAAATAAACAAAGAATGACAAAATTAAAGCAATAATAGTTAAATTTCCCCAGAAATGGTTTAAAAAAATCAACAGAATAAATACAAAAATACCCTGGAACTACTCATTTCACAGCAAACTTGTACAAATAAATGACAAAATGAAAATCTTTTAAAAAGTTTTAAAAAATGCATGGCATTTTGGAATACAGTGTGATATATAACCTGAATGATGTCTGACTTCTTATGAAAAATAACAATATTGACTTGAAGAAAATGGAACGACATCCCCAAAATGATAAATAAAATGTGCCATGAAATTTTGTACCCAGCGAAAATGTCCTTCCAAAAGAAGAGTGAAATAAATATATTTCAGCATGAAAAACTTGAGAAATTCAGTTGGAGATTCAGATGTATGGGGACAATATTAGAGTACTAAAAATGGTAAATGTATGGGTGATGTAAGAGACTATATTTAATAGACTGTGATGCATCAAGGAAGAATATAATTTCAGCAACCATGAAAAAATAATGCCAATAGACATAGCTGAAAAGTAATAGAGTAATTAAAATAAAACACTAAAACTTACTAGATTATTTAAACAAAAGCAAGAATAAAGAACAGAAGACAAAAGGAAGATAGGATTATTTAAATAGAAAAAAGAATGACTGTCATGAATCTAAACATTTGAATAATTACATTAAATATTTATATACAAAACATTCATATTAAAACAGATCTTCAGAATTTATTTAAAAAATAAGATATAATTAAAAGCTAAAGCTGTCTATAAGAAATATAGCTTAAATATACAGAGAAGGAGTAGATTAAAGGTAAAAAAAGAAACAATGTATCATGAAACTATAAACATAAGAAAGCTGAGGTAGCTTTGTTAATATCAAATACATTTAAAGACAAGGGCTTTTGTGATTAGATGTGTCAGTGCAGGATCACCAACTGCATCAATTGCAAGAAATGCACATTCTGGTAAGTAATTTTGATGATAGAGGGGTCTATACCTGTGTGGGGACAGGGGTATATGGGAAATACCTGTACCCTCCTCCCAATTTTGCTGTGAACCTAAAACTTCTCTGAAAAAAATTTTTGAAGTTAAAAAAATTGGCAAATGTCAATTTGTACAGCAATTTCACAAAGGTAGATAATGAATGGCCAATAAGCACATGGAAAATTATATGATATCATTAGTAATCAGGATATTTAAATCACATTAAACTACACTTACACCCACATTAAAATGGCTGATATTTTACAAACTGAGAATTCAAAAATCTGGTGGGGAAGTAGAACAAGCAGAAATTTCATACACTGCTGGTGGAAAATGGCACAACCACTCTGGAAAACTATTTGGCAGTGTCTCAGAAAGCCAACTCTATGACCCAACAATTCCACTCCTGAAGATTTATATAAGAGAAAAAATATAGATATACATCAAAATATTTGTATACACATTTTACAGTGGCTTTCTTTGTAATAGCTAAAATAGTGGAAGCCACCCAGCTGACTGTCAACAAGAAAATGGATAAGCAATTGTAGTATATACTGAAGCACTATCCAGCAACAAGGATGAACTACCATCTAATGCAATAACATGAATGATTCTCAATACACTATGTTGAGTGTTGGGGACCACTTTGTGTGGCATCAGAGACTGCAGCCCAGTGCAAGCAAGGCCTTCAAAGAGGCCTGTAAGTCTCAACCAGTATGCTGGGAATGCAGGTGTCAGGCATGACCCAATATTAGCACCCATGGTTCCTGTGGGAGATCAGACTTAAAGAATGCATTATACCCCTTGAGGCTTGCTTTGCTTTGTATAGCCCTGTTGCCATGAATCGGATATCTAAATCCAAAAGCAGGAGGGAATTCATTATTTCATGAAACATACCTTAACAACCATCTGGTATAAGCATGACTAACAGACCCTGACCTGAGGCAATTCTCTGTGTTCCTTTGACTGTTATCTATAAACAATATCTGTTTTTCTGTAACTATGGCCTTTAGACATTGATTGATGAGCTTTGCATGCATAGTGTATACCCCTGCACAGACCAATCCCAATAAAAGCTGGTTCAGAAAAGGGCTCCAGGCATTCTCCACTAGAGGGAATCACCACACCCTTTCCCGCCAGAACAACAGATTGTGTCCAGGACACACAGACAACTTATTCTCATCCAAAATGGCTGGGAGAGCTCCGTGGGATGGGGCATCCTACAGTTGAGTCAACTAAATCAGATGAAAGAGTACTTATATGATTTCATTTATATAACTTTCAAGAAAAAAATGAATCTAACATGGTGATAGAAGGATCAAGCAAAAAGGACAAAAGAGAAAGAATTCATGGACACAACACCAGTGTTGTGACTGTGGGGGCCAGGCATGTGGGTGGAGGTGCAGGAGGGTATGGGGGATAAAGGTAATGAAAAAAATACAATAAATAATTAGAGTAGTGGTTGCCAAAAGAGTTGCAGGGAATTACTCATGGTAAGTGATAATTGTATATTGATGAGATGTTGGTTATTTTAAAGGGTATACAAGGTCTGCCCAGAAAGTATCCGGCCATGCACAATTAAAATAGAGACATTTATTGGC
>PVKM010050581.1:0-10683 GCA_004027735.1 Carollia perspicillata
GAGCTCTCTGGGCCTCACCTGCTTCAGCTGGGAAATGGGTGCAGGGGTTGTCCCTTGGAAGGGGCCAGTGGTAAGAAAATGAGAAAACGGATGGGAGACCCTTGGCCAGCCCAAGGCCAGGGTGTCCCAGCGTCCTTGGATCCCTGGGGCAGCTGCCTGCACCCCCAGGGCTGGGGAGGGGGGCCCACCGTGGGCTTGGCCATGTTCTCCAGGGCCAGTTTGATGATGGCCTTCTCCCAGCTCTCCTCCAGCGAGCTGCTGACTCCGATGACGGTCTCCAGGGCGTGGAACAGCTGCAACTTGTGCCAGCTGGAGACCTGCGGCGGCAGAGTGGGCAGAGGCTTAGGGCTGCGTCGGGGGTGGGGTGGGGCAAGAGCTTGTGGGGGGCGGGGCCGGGGGCCAGGGCCCAGGGAAGAGGTCCCAAGTGGATGCATTTGGCTATCTGGCCAGGAGCCAGTAAGCAAACACCTACTACAAGTATATGTGGGCCGTGAGCTTAGCTTTGCAGAGACAGGTGAATAAAAGTTTGTCTCTGTCCTCTGGAGCTGCTATGGGGTTTCAGAAGTGTTCCGTCTCTAAAGCCAGTTTATTTAGGCATTCCTGTGTTTACTCATTTGTTAGAACTCATGCACGCATTGCCTGGCAATCATCCACCGAAGACCCATCCCACCAACGATCCAGATCCATCTATCCCCACACCCACCCACCCATTTCAGCCACTTAATGGCTCTGTGACTTTAGGCAAATCACTGTCCTTCAGCCTCAGCCTCAGTTTCCTCATCTACGGGGGCCATACCATCTGCACCATGAGATTGCCCTCAGGTCAGTCAACACACTTAGGCCCGCTCCCCACCCCCCGCTCAGCCCTTTGGCCATAGGAGGAGACCGACTCGCCCCAACTGCCGCAGCTGCTGTGTGGAGAAGCCGAGGTTTGAGCCCACCCTGGGACCCAGCGCCCCCACCCCCCGCCTTCCTTGAGTGGCCCGAGCAGCCCCCACCTCAGGGTTGTCCATGAAGTAGTCGTGGACGGTCTCCAGCACCAGGCTGGGGGCCTCGTGGGCCATGCTCTTGATCTTGTTGACCACGTGGCTCAGGTGGGCGGAGTCGGAGCCGCTCAGGTCTCGGAGCATCTTGAAGCAGATTGCTACAGCGCAGGGCAAGGGCGTGTGAGGTGGGTGGGCTGCGGGAGGGTGGGCGTGGGAAGAGGGGTCTGGAGGGGAGCGAGCGAGTGCCGGGTGTGTGCCTGGGCTGCTGGCTATCCGGTCCCCTGGGGTTCAAGGTCCAAGCTGCATGAACGTGCCTGTGTTCCCTCCAGTTCATCGATTCAGCCGGCTTTTCACCCATTTATCCACTTATCCCTCTGTCACCCACCTGCCCGCCGAGCCACTGTCCATCCCCCTCTGCATTCACATGTTTGTTTGTTCATCGGTCCCTCTGTCCCTCCACTCATCTGTCCGTCCGTCCTTACACTCATCCACCAATCCAGCCGTTAATACATGTGTCCATTCGTCCACTCATCGATCCGTCTCCCATTGATTTGTCTGTCCATCCATCCATCCATCTATCCATCCATCACCCACCCATCTTCCCATCCATAAACCCATCATCCGTCCTGCTTTCTCTCCACCTATTCGTCCCTCTGTCCAGCCAGGCCGCAGTCACTGCCGCTCACCCTGGGCGGTCAGAGAGCTGGGTTGGGGGGCTCACAGAGGAGTCAGGGCTCGGCTGTGTACTGAAGGGGCCTCCAGCCCTGGGGGCCCCGCCCAGCACCAGCGGACTCTGGTTCCGAGGCGTGGCTGCATGAGCAGCTCTGGGCACTCAGAGGGTGGGGACAGTAAGCCCCGCCTGAGAGGGAGGGGCGGTCACCTGCACTGCAGGCTTTCTCCAGGAAGGCCCTGTGCTCCCGTGGCGCCAGGGCGGCCTGGCTGCTCTGTGACTTGCACAGGAGGATGGTGGTGGGGTGTGCCACCCTGTTCCTGCGGGCGGGATTCTGAGCTGCCTTTCTGCAGGACAGGTCCCCCGAGGATTCCGAGATGTGGGAGGAGATTCTGAAATGGAAAAGGGGTCCTGGGTGCCCGTGCCTGGGCGCAAGGGACACTGACAGCACCCCGGTTGGGTCAGGCTGGGTCCCACCCTCTCAGGGGTCTGTCCTTCTGTTCGGTGGACGGACAGCCTGGGGGTGGGGGCATGAGTCTTGCTGCCTCAGAGGCACTGTTGAGTCGGCCGGGCCGGACATGGCGGGTAGACTGGAGGGTTCGGCGCAGGGCATCCATCCTCCAGCTCCTGCCTGGACGTGGAGGAGGACCCAGGCTTCTCGGGGCCACGTGAGATGCCCTGGCCACCACCTGTGCCTGCCAGGGGCTGGGGCAGAGTCCAGAGCGCGTCCGGAGCGGGTGGGCACCGCAGCGTATTAGAAGGGGTGCATCTCAGTATCTCGCCCCTCCATGTGCTCCACCACGTAAGACATGTGTCAGGCCACATCACTCAAAACCCTCCCGTGGTTCCCCATTAAAAAAAGCTACGAGAACTAAAAAGTGAGTTTGTCAAATTTGCAAGTAAAAATCAGTCCTATTTCTATAAGCTAGCAATAAGTAATTGGAGATTGAAATTCAAAAGGTACCATATATGATAGCACTGAAGATGATGAGATATACAGGTATAAACCTCACAAATAATTGCAAGATCTCTATACTGTAAAGTACAAAATAATGATGAGAGAAACCAAGGAGACTGTAATGAGAGGAGACGTACCATGGTCGTGAATTGGAGACTCAGCCTTGTTAAGATGTCACTTTTCTTTAAATTTCTCCAAATATTTACTATAATTCCAATTAAAATCCCAGCAGGATTTTGTGTGTGTGTGTGTGTGTGGTAATCAACAAGTTGTCTTTAAAATTTACATGGAAAAGTAACGAATGACTCCAAGCTTTGCTGCCCGGCTACGGTAGGCGAGGCCATCCAGTGTGAGGGAAGCACAGAAACAGAAACAAATGGAACGAAACACAGAGTCCGGAAAAGACCCGCACGAACGAGGCCGACCGACTTGGGATGGATGACCTTGCAGAAGTGATTCCGTTAGGGAGGGACGAACGAGTGGGGGGCGATTATTGGGTGTACACTCGCGGAACCTCCCGATTTTGCCTCAAGCTGGGTACAAACCTTAACTCAAAAGAAATCATAGACCTAAAAGTGCAACCTAACATTGTAAAACTGCTAGAAGAAAATATAGGAGGGCATCTTCATGGTCTCGGATGAGACAAAGATTTCTCAGGTGGACACCAAGAGACTGTCCATAAAAGAAAAAAATTGCCAAACGGGGTTTCATCCGCATGGAGAGCTCCTGCTCTTGGAAAGCCACCTGCAGCCGAGAAGAGAGGCTGCGGGCTGGGGGGCGTCTCTGCGGACCCCACAGCCGGTGAAGCCCCCGCCCGCAATACAGAGAGAACACAAAACAAACTCACCGAGAACCTGTCAAAATTGGGCGAAAGACTGAACCGACACCCCCGCCCCAGGAGATTACAAAATGGTGAATAAACAGCAAAATGCAGGGCACCCTTCCCCAGGAGGGAGACGAAGGGAAGGCCCGGTGGGACGCCGCGACCCGGCGACCAGAACGCGTCAGTCAGGGGAACCGAGGACAGCAGGTGCAGCGGAGGGCGCAGCGTCCCTGGGTGTCTCCTGCCCTGCAGCGGGGAGGCCACAGGGTGCGGCCAGTAGGGGCGCAGCTTGGTGCATCCGAGGGAGCTGGACACACCAGCTTGGTGTGTCCGAGGGTGCATTCACCCTCCCCCACTGCTTTTTCATGCCCAGGCGCCCACTCTGGTGCAACGACAGCTGATGTTCACACCACACTCTGCACACACGTGTTTAGAACGGCGTTATCTGCGGTGGCCCCATGTGGGAGACGCCCACATGTCCTTCAAGTGACGGGGGCATAAACCAGGTTCAATCTGTGGATACCGCTCAGTGCTAGCAGGGACCAAATGGCCGAGAAAGGCCGCCGTGCAGGGATTCCTCAGTGCGCTACGAGGGGGCAGAAACCTCCCCCACGAAGCCCTGCAGCGCTGGGGCAGGCTCGGCCCCCCGGCCTTCGTTCATTCAGGGGGTGCTTTGTTGAGTGCCTGCGGTGCGCTGGGCACTGCCCAGGGGACAGAGCACATGGAAACCCCTGCCCTGGCGGCGCTGCTGTTCTCGGGGGAGAGACGATGAATGGACAGGGAGCTGCGCACGTGTCAGCTGGGGCAGGGACGTGGGGGGAGTCAAGGGGGACTCGATGGGCCAGCTGTGGGGGTCCGACTGTGGGAAGCCTGGTTCAGGGAGGTTGGCTGGGGACAAGCGCAGGGTGTGGCTGGCTGACTGAAGAAATGAATGAGCGACGAATGAATGAAGGCCTTCCAGGAATAGCGCAGCTCCCCCAGCTTCCCTTCTCGTCACTTCACCTCTACCTCGCCGTCACCTCCACGGCACCCAGTGGGGGTGGCCTCACACCAGCCCCACGACCTGCCGGGACATGGGGAGGCCCAGTGAGCTGTCCCGGGACCCACGGCCTCTGCAGGATGGTGTTGGTTCAGAGCTGGGCCCTGACCCCGAGGCCCACGTCCTGGAGAGTGTGACCTTCCACATGAGGCCTGGCTGGCCCCAACTCTGTGCCCTGCAGGGGCCTCTGCCTGGGCCACACCGGCCACCTCCTATCTCGCCCCAAATCCACACCCCTGCCCTACCGCGACCAAGACGGGATGTGATTTTAATACAAGGAAACAACCAGAACACAAGCAGGGGCAGACGTGGCTAGGAAGAGACTGGCCTGACTGCCCCCCGGAGACAAGGGCGTGCTGTCAGAACCACGGAATCCGCAGGTCGGGGCTGCTCCCCAAACAGCGCACAGGGAGGGGCCCTGGTGGCCCTGAAGCTGAGTCTGGGGTCTGGGCGCCCCTGTGCCCCAGGAAGGGTGCCCTCCAGCCCAGTGCTGAGGAGGCAGAGGAAGGTGGAGCTGACCCTGGGGCCGCCCGGGACACTGTTTCCCTCTCTCAGCTGCCCTCCCCAGCTGCTCGAGGCTGCCGGGCCCCTCCCTCCTCAGGGCCTGGGGGTCTGCCCTCGAGCCCCACAGGGAAGCTCTCTCCCCAGAGAGGGAGAGGCCAGGGCCCCTGTGGGAAGTGGGGTACCGGGGTCCCCTCCTGGGCTCCCACAGGCCCTGGCCTGGCCCTGGCTGACCTGGGGTTCTGGGACAGAGCCGATGACATGCTGTCAGCCGTGGAGTGGCTGCCTGCCTGTTCCAAACGCTTTCTGTCCATGTTCAGGTGCCGTCAGGAGAACCCACAGGCCCTGTCCTCGTGCCTGGCAGGGTAGCCCTCTCTCTGGGCCTCCCCTGCCCGGCCCTGCCAACCCTGACCTCACCCCTGAGGTCACAATGGTGCCGGTGCCCGGGGCAGCTTTCTAGGGACACTGTGGTGAAACTGGACACGGTGGTTTGGGCACAACCCGTGTGTCCCTGCTCCTGCTTGTGTTCCCAGTGTGGCCTCGGACCTGACCTCCCATCTCTGGTTCACAGCTGGGCCCTGAGACCCCTGGGGCCGGCCCCCACAGACCCTGGGCTGCAGCCTCGGGAGACCCTGAGACAGAGGGCCCAACCAAGCTGGGCCGTGACGCCCAGCCCGAGAAACCCTGGGCCAGCCCATGTGCGTTGTAGGCAGCACGTTTGGGGCCGTCGGTCCCACAGCAGTGGGTGGCCCACCGCCACGCATTCTGTGCCAGGCAGCAGTGGAGTCGGGATTCCGTGTGGGCCGACGTGGCCCTGCAGAGCGGCGCTGGGTCCAGAAGGCAGTCTGGGGACCCCCGCATGGGCCCTTGTCACTGGGCTCGGCTGTTGGAGGCCCTTGGGTGGGGTGAAGAGGGAGGAGGCTGCAGGGACCATGGGGCCGTTGGTGACAGGACCTGCTGATGCCCCAGCCCCGAGGGCACCCCTCTCTGCCCAGCCAGCCCCTGCACTGGAGGGGCCCTGGCCACCGTGCTGCCCCTGGACTTGGGAGACAGCCATGTGCCCAGGACAGGGGCCACAGTGGGAGAGTCTCAGAGACAACGATAGGCACTGTCCACCCCCCAAAGAGGCTTTAGGGCTGGCCCCCGGGGCTCCAACCCCAGCTCTGCTGCTGCTGGCGGGATGGCCTGTCCAGGGCCTCGGCCCCCGTGTAGATGGGCCAGCAGTGTCCGCCTCCCCTGGGTGGGTGGAGACATTCATGCTTTTCTGTGAGTAGTGCTTGGCGCGGGACGGAGGCCCAACACCACACAGCTGTTGGGCTGTCTGGTCAGCCGCCCCCATGTTGGGGCGGAAGGCTGCCCGACACTCCTTCCAGGCTGGTGCTCAGAGCTCAGCTCGGTGGCAGGGGCCCGAGGCTGGTGGGTGAGGGGCGGAGTCGGGAGGAGGGCGTGTTGATGGAGGCCCCACCAGGCCCCCGGCGCTATCTTGTGCATGTTAACCGGAACCTTCTACCCCAACACCAGCCCAGCAGGTGGGGGCTGTGATTTTCCCCGAGGCCCAGGGAGGGCGTCCTTCCCGGAGGCTGTGCTGGAATGGAGGGGTCAGCATGTAACCCGGCTCCCCTGGACACCCGCCTTCCCCATCCGCCCACACCCTGCAGGGCACCGAGTGACCAGCCCGTGGGTCCTGCCCTGAAAGAGGGTCCTTGGGAGGCCTGACCGTGCAGAGCTGCCGGAACAGGGGCTTGGGGTACGCCTCTTCTGTGAGAAGGGCCCCAGGCCTCCAGGCAGGCCTCTGGCAGGCATTCTGTCCAGGGGCCCGTGAATGGGTGGGGCCACCCCGTGAATGTCATGGATAGCCCTTAGGTCTTCAGGAATTTCGGGGCTGGCAGTTAAATGAGACCCGTCGACCCTGTCTCCCCACCCCTCCGGTTCCTCCCTCTGGGACCTGGCAACTGGCTCCAGCCCTTGCTGGCTCTGGGACTCACCCCCTCTCCCGGCCCCTTGTGCAGGAGCAGTGAGAGCACACCCTGATGGGTCCCTGGGGTCCGTCAGGGTCCTGCCAGCCCACCCAGGCTTCCCTGCTGGGCCCAGAACGCTGGCGTCCCTGATGCTGCTCCAGGGGCCTTGGCTCATTGCCCTGGCCAGGCCCATGCCCCTCCCCCTGCCCCCAGCCCTGGGGGTCCCCCTGTTGGCCCTTGGCTCCCAGAGCTTCCTCCCCGCTGGGCTCTGGCGCGTAGCGTGTGCCCACGAAGTGCCTGCTGCTGGAAGAAGCAGGCAAGCCCCTGTGTGGGGGCTGCCCAAGAAGGGGGTCCCGCCTCATGGGCCTGGGACCAGGGGCAGAAACCCAGAGTCGGCAGCAGCCTTCTGGGCCCCAAGCAGGCGCCCTGCCCGAGGACACCCCGTCTTCCAGAGCTCCCTCTCCCTTCACATCCCTCTCTTAATCTTTCACAGAAAGGAGAGGGAAAGAGGCAAAATAAAGAGGTTTTCTCCTCCACTTTCTGAAAATGAGATTTTAAAAATAACTGCAAGGCAGTGGCAGGAGGGATTACCTGGGGAGAGTGGGCTGCACAGAGCGGGACTGGCAGGGGCTCTGGCCCCTCCTCCTCCTCCTTGGCGCCCTGACACCCCGCCCCACCGCCCCAAGCGCCCCAGGCTGTGCCCTCCCTGCTCTCTCTGCCTGGCCCTTGTTTGCCCCTCAGGGTGGCCGGAAAGGGTATCCATGCCGTGCGGCAGCATGGGGGCTGCTGAGCGTGGAGGTGACGGTGCCGCTGAAGGAAGAAAGCACCGTGGCGGAGACTGAGCTCCCGATCAGTGTCCTCGCCGCTGCTCCTGGCTTACTGCTCGCTGCCCAGTTGCTGAGTCACGTGGCCACCCAGGCGGCTCCTGGTCCTCGGGACCCTGGGCTTTTTCCACCTCTGGGTCTTCGCACGTGCGGTCCCTCAGACCCCCCTTCATGTGATGTGCAGCCCTCACCATCAGCCGCAATGTCATTCTCCCAGGAGGCCGTCCCTGGCCACTGAGTGCTACTGAGGGGTCCCTCTACCTGCCACTGTCACAGACCAGCACTCTTTCCTGATCACAATTGGTGGTCTTATTTTTGAGGCTTTGTTTTTTAAATTGTTCTATTACAGTTGTCCCCAAAATTTCCCCTTGGCCCTCCTCCACCCAGCCCACTCCTGCCCCGACAGTCTATCCCTACCCTGTGGTCCATGTCCATGGGTCATTCACGCGTGTTATTTGACTGGTCCGTTCCCCTTCTTTCCACCATTGTCCCCTCCCCTGGTCACTGTGAGTCTGTCCCTTGTGTCCAGGCCTGTGGTTCTGTTTTGTTCATTAGATTCCTCTTATAGGTGTGATCACACCTATTTGTCTTTCCCTCACTGGCTGATTTCACTCAGCGTAATGATCTCCGGTTCCAACTGTGTTGTCACAAAAGGTAGGAGCTCCTTCTTTCTTTCTGCTGCATAGTATTCCATTGTGTAAATGTACCACAGTTTTTTAAAAGTGAAGTATACTGATTTAGATCGACTGTTTCTTTTTTTTTTTAAGATTTTATTTTTTTATTTTTAGATAGAGGGGAAGGGAGGGAGAAAGAGAGGGAGAGAAGCATCAGTGCGTGGTTGCCTCTTGTGCGCCCCCTACTGGAGACCTGGCCCACAACCCAGGCATGTGCCCTGACTGGGAATCAAACCAGGGACCCTTTGGTTCGCAGGCCAGCACTCAGTCTACTGAGCCACAGCAGCCAGGGCTGTACCACAGGTTTCTGATCCACTCATTACTGTTGGGCACTTGGGCTGTTCCCAGCTCTTGGTTATTGTAAATAGTGCTGCTGGGAACATAAGGGCCCAGAGGTTCTTCTGAGCAGGTGATCCGGGATCCTTAGCAGTTGGTGTTTCTTTCATTGATTGGTCAACTTGTCTTTTGCCTTGCAGCTAGACTGTAAGCTCCCTGCTGTGGGGACCAGGGAGCAGATGATACTGGCCCCCACCCACATCCCATGGGCACTTACTGTCCCCATAGTTCAATGACAGCCTTGCTTTTCTTTGTCTTGGGGGCTCCCTGGCCACTGGCTGAAGGTGCCAGAGACACATGTCTCCTGGGAGTAGTGCTGAACCCTGGGTGATTGACCAGTGACAGGAACACCTAGTGGGATCGAGCCCCAGTGGCTCCCAGGCGACCACTTGCCTGATGACACCCTTCATCAACCTCTTCCTGTCCCCCTGGGGATGCCTCCCAGTGGCCTCCTGTCCTCACACCACTGCCCCAGAAACGCCTATGTTCCAATTCCCGGAACCTGTCATTGTTAGCTCATATGGCAAGAAAGAATATGGTGGCCGTGATTAAGTCAAGGGCCTTCAGATGGAACAGTTATCCTGGGTCATCTGGGTGGGCCCTAGGTGTCATCACAGGTATCCTTGTGAGAGGCAGTTTCAATACCGGCAGAAGAGGAGGAGGTTGTGTGACCCCAGAGGCAGAGACTGGGGTGATGTGGCTACAAGCCAAGGGATGCTGGCAGCAGCCAGATACTGGGAGAGGCAGGAACGGGCCCTCTCCTAGAGCCTTTGGAGGGAGCATGGCCCTGCCCACACCCTGATTTCAGCCCAGTGACACTAGTTTAAGCCATCTGGTGTGTGGTGACCTGTGGAAGCAGCCCTGGGAAATGAACAGAATGGGTTTTGCAAAGCCCAAACGAAGACACCTGGGCCTGTCTGCTTATTGGGGCAAACCGGAAGTTTCCCCTCCAAATGCGGGGCACCTGGCTGCCCAGGTGCAGACTACACTTTCCAGCCTTCCTTGCAGCTGAGAGTGACCATGTGACTAGATTCTCTCACTCCATCTGAGGTGTGAATCGCACCATTTCCCCTGGTGTGTTAACCCTCTTTCCGAGGTTGGAATGCAAAGTGGTGAGACTCCATTCAACCCGGCCAATAAATAGTTACCTTTCTGAGCCTCAGTTTCCCTGTCTGTACAACAGGGCTGGAACCAGCTTACCTGAGATTAAATGAGACAAGTGATCGCTGTGGAGAAGGGACAGTATAATGCGACAAAAGAGACATTTGACCTGGTCACATAGGAACGCCCGCACCCCCAGGCCTGGCTTCCTGGCCTCCGGGGCAGCCGCCAGTCGCACAGGGGCTGTGGGGCCTGGCCTGGAGTCCTTGCAGCTGTCCTCTGGAAGCCCTTGAAGTGTGCAGTGGGTTCACTCGCACGAAACGACAGAGGCGGCACAGGCAGTGACCAGCATTCCCCGGCACCGCTGGGGCAGGCAGGAGGGGCCCCCACAGCTCCCTCGCCTGCACCCTTTCCCAGGCAGGAAGCAAGGCCCATCTAGAACGTCAGGGGGTACTTTTGGAGGAGAGGAGTTTCTGCCCCCCACCAGGGGGTCTGGCCTAGACAGGTTCAGGCCTGCCTCTGCTGGGCTCCCAGGGAAGTAGAGAGATGGAGCGGCTCCTCACCATGGCAACCACTCCTGCTCACCCACCCACTCACAGTGCCTTCCCACACCCTGCCACACCCCCATGCCCCCATGTTCGAGGCCAGCCCTGTCTGACCCCTGTCCACTGTGGAGATGCTGAGAGGGGCTGCTGAACCCTGGAGTGCCCGTGGGGTGGGGGGCTTCAGTCTTGAGGGGCGTCCAGCCTCGGCCCGGTCGTGGCCTCTACGCCACGTGAGCACTCACAGGACAGGGGCTGTGGACACCAGGGC
>PVKM010050582.1:0-10655 GCA_004027735.1 Carollia perspicillata
TGGTCTGCCCAGAAGATATCCAGCCATGTTATTTGACAAATAGAGACATTTTTCAAGAAGATACAAGAAATGTACATAGGACAATAATGTCTCAGTTCCCTTCAAAATAGGCACATTGACACTTCACACAATTTTCCCAATTGCAATCAGCTGCCTGTCATATTTTGCTGAACCTCACCAATGGTCTGAAATGTCTTCCCTTTCAAAGGTGATTTTAGTTTTGGGAAAAACCAGAAGTCACAGGGCACCAAATCTGGGCTGTGGGAGTGCTGAGTCACCTGGGTGATTTGAGATTTTGCCAAAAAAACTCTGCATTACAAGTGATGTGTGAGTGAGCGTGTTGTTGTGATGCAGCTGCCAGTCACCCGCTGCCTGTAGCAGTGACCTTCTGAATCATCCAAATAGTTTCCAAAGAAGAATGCTCAAGCTTAATACAAAACATGATGCAGATTCCTTGCTGTACTCGCTCAGTCATTTTTTAATGCGATGGCCACGCAGTGCACATCCTCACTCCACAGCATCTTCTGCCCCACAGCCGAGCACAGTGAAGTCGTCATTGTTCACACATGTGCATTCCAGTTCACTCTCCTTGGCTTTCAGGTTACATTGATGTCACACAAACCACTTCCATTATATTAATAATGGCTAGACTTTTTCCAGACAGACCTTGTATTCTGTTAATCAATACTATCTTAGTAAAAAAAAAAAGGCAATTTTAGGATTTATCCTCTTTGTCTTTCTCTAAAATAACCATCTTTCATGATTTGAACAGTAGAAGAGTGGCAGAGCAAAAACTAGCTTTCTACCTCTTAACAAACAATCTGAAGTTTGAACATTTCAACATTGGCCACACTACACTGTGGCAAGTTTCATATTTTCTCTCTGACTGAAATAGTTATCAGGCAGAATGAAATAAGGCCCATGCTATGTTCTGGAATTTTGAATAATCCTGTTATTAACCCAATCAGCCTAATGCATAGGACAGTTTTATCCATGATGCATATAATCTTTTTTAAAAATATTTTATTTATTTTTATTTTTAGAGAGAGGGGAAGGGAGGGAGAAAGAGAGGGAGAGAAACATTAATGTGTGGTTGCCTCTCACGTGGCCCCCACTGGGGACCTGGCCTGCAACCCAGGCATGTGCCCTGACTGGGAATTGAACTGGCAACCCTTTGGTTCATAGCCCACACTCAGTCCACTGAGCTATACGAGCCAGGGCATGATGCATACAATCTTGATAATGTTCTTTTTTCAATACTTCTGATAATATGAAAACACTTCAGAGACTCAGATGTACATGATGGTTAAATGTCATTATGATAAACGTGTTTGGTGAGGGATCATGGAGATTGTTGAAAATTGGTTCTTGCTATGAAGATTTCTCAAAAGAACATTTCATGAAGTGAGTTGTAACAAATCACAATAATTTAGGAGTCTAGTCCAACAATAACAATGGTGGATACTCCAAGATCCTTATCAAAAGGTTAATACTAAATTATGTTATATAAAATTATTAGTTTCTTTTTTGTTCATAGCTCATATACTATAGCATAGATAAAATATTTATCACGTATACATTTCAGGAATATCTTAAATTGAATGTGCTACTTATAGTAATGCATTTTCAGATGGTAAAAATGTAAATTGGTCAATTTTATACTCTTGTACTTCGCTTGCATTTAATATTATGTTAAAATCATCCTTGGCAAATTTTAAAATAAGATCCAAATAATGATCCAAACAAGGTGGAATTAATGTCATTTTTATACCCTTCAGCATTTCTACATTACAAAGTCTGTTTCTCTTCACTGGCAAAACACCCAATTTTTAAAAAATTTTTCCTCCCAATTTGCTTCTTTTTAGCTTAACCCTCTATTGACAAATGATGTAATTATGAAAATACATACAATCACTTACTTCAGGAAGAAATGTTCTTCTATTGATACCGAGTATCAACAAATAAAAGTACAGCAAAATTAGCTTTCTAATAATTCTAGTAACCCAGGAGACACATTTATACTTGGCAGGAAGCTCAAAATGGGCAATATACCTTTTGTTCCATTATGAGATCCCAAATCTGCATTGTCAAGTTTTGAATCATGTCGCTATTTTTTATGCTTGGCATAGCACTGTATGCATTTTCTACAGATCTATTTGTTTCAATTAGTATAAGAACTAATACTGCTTCTGTCTGATTACTCATCTCTTTTTCATGCTCAAGCTATAAGTTGTTTAATAGTAGGTAGGAAACATTTTGTTTCTCATGTAAAAGGGGTAATAGTGTGGTAACCTTCACTTGTCATGTTCTATGCCAAACTATTTGTTCGCTCAGCTGCAGATCAGCACCACTAGAGCAGGGAATTTCACCAAATGCACTCACTTTAATTGCCGGGGTAGACATCATTATCCGTTAGTTCTACACCTGCATCACTGGTAATTTTCTCTCAATATCCTTTACTGAATCTGACTAAAGTCTTTGTCTGGAATTTCTTATTGTGCATCAATATTATGAACTAAGTCGTTATTGCTGTTTTGCAAATACTCTATTTGTAAACATCTTGTTGTTTGGGCTATGTTTTTTTGTTTCAGTAGTATAGCTTCTAATTTTTTTGTAAAACCTTTAAGAAACTTTTAGCAGCATCTCAGTACTGAGCTGCTCTGTTATTATGTTTTAATATTGTGTGGGTTTTTTAAGATTTTATTTATTTATCTTTAGAGAGTGTGGAAGGGAGGGAGAAAGAGGGGGAGAGAAACATCAATGAGTGGTTATGTCTTTGCGCACCACTCCCTGGATACCCACAACCCAGGCATGTGCCCTGACCAGGAATCAAACCAGTGATGCTTTGGTTCGCAGGCTGGTACTCAGTCCACTGAACCACACCAGCCAGGACTATATTTTTAAAATAAGATTTATACCATGAATAATTTTGTGTTAAGATGTTCAAATACATTTTTATTTTCCTTACTGTTTGATAAAGTATTTTAGGTGGTTAATTTAACTGACTTACTATATTTTTGCATCAGGAATTAGCAATTGGTTCTCCTATCTATTCTTAGATTTCTAAATGAATCTTGTTAATTTACTTTTTTGTTCATTATCCAGAAATTATTTATATTATTTTTTTCAGTTTACACTTTGTGCCATTCAATGGCAATAGAAATTACTAGATAAAAATAAAATTAAGAATATATCTAACCTATCAAGAGTAAAGACAAGAGTAATAAAATGGGATCTCTAGTTTTAAATTAGTTTAGTTTCATTTTTATGATGAAATCATAGGTGGGAACAGGAAAATTGTGGGATATGTATGAATTTCATAGAGTTAAATGAATAAAAAATAGTCTGATTAAAAAGCACAATAAATGTACAATTCTTTATAATTATATAAAAAACATAATGCATATTTCCCAAAGCAATATGTAATTTAAAAAGTCACCAAGAGGTCATGGAAGATGGCATAATAGGGAGATCCAAAGACCAGTTCCACCACTGAAACAACTAATGAGCTGGCAAAAGCTGTTAAATTTGATGGTTTAAGAATGCTGTCCAAAGGAGTGCTTGATTTAAAACACAGGCAGATAAATTTCAGTGAATCTTGACATTTCACATAGCCTCTACCATGCCCTTCACTTGCCCCCCCCCACCCCCATCAGCAGGTTGCTATAGAGATGGTGGCCAAATTCCTAATGCAGTTTACTGATCCCAGGGTGGGCATAAGGAGCTGGTCCTTCAAAAACTGGGATGTGTTTTCTGATCTCACTGTAAGTTCACTGAGAGATCAGCATGGGAAGATCCTGTTGAAAGAATTAGAGAGACAAAACACTTTCTTCTTTCCTTATTTATTGAATTCAGGTGCTCAAAGAATTCTCTGTTATATCAGTGACTGGTGTAGAGATAATGGAGCAAATGGCAAGGAAAGTTGTCCTTGCAAAACAGTTAGGAAAAGTTACTAAATAAATAGATGACTACAGCCCTCAACAAACAACAGCAGTCTCTGGGGAGAAGGGAGAATCTTATTTCCAGATTAAAAATTGCAATATTAAAAATGTAAAGTTCTCAACAAAAATTACAAATCCTAAGAGAAACAGAAAAATATGGCTTATTTATAAGAAAAATAAAAAAAAATCCCTTGAAGAAACCCAGAAATTGGACTTCCTAAACAAAGACTTCAACTGCTTTAAATATGCTGGAAGTCCTGAAGGACAAAGAACTAAAAACAAGCAGGAGAATGGTGCTAAATATATAGGGAATTTCAGTAAAAACATAAAAATTATAAAATGTTAAGTTGGATAGATTCCCTGTGAGATAGAAACTATCAGAGTTCTCCTTAAAAAGAAATAGATCATCTGAATAACCCTATATTCATTAAAGAAAATTAATCTGTATTAAAATCTTTTCCATTAAAAACACTTTAGGTAAAGATGATTTTCTAATGAATTTTACAAAATTTGTAAGGAATAAATAACAGAAATTACATAATACTCTTCCACAAAAATAAGGGTGGGAGAATATTCTACAAGTTTTATGAGGCTAGTGTTATTAAAACCAAGATATTATAAGCATATAACAGTGGAGAAAAATATACTTATGATATCAACTAAAATTTCTTAGCCCAATGTCAGAGAAAAGTTCTGGTAATACATATAATAGATAATAAATTATCACAAAGTGGTTTTACCTAATGAATATAAGCTTGGGAAGTATATTTGAAAATCAGTCATTGTAAAACACCACCTTTCTCTTCTAAAAGAATAATATGCAATCACATCAATGAATTTAGATAAAATATTTCACAAATGTAAATAACCATTTATGACAAAAACTCTCAGCACTCGAAGCAAGGGAAATAATTCCCTTGATCTGCTAAAAGGCATTTACAAAAACTCTATTCTTAAATTATATTTATGTAATAGCAAAAGATTGAATTATTTCCACCTAAAGTTGCAGAAAAGCAAGGATGCCCATTCTCATTATTCCTCCTCAACAGAACAATTCAGTGATCGGGTGTCATGGTGTTTGTTCTATCTAGATATCTGGACCAGGAAAACAAGATTCTAGGCAACATTGGTAAAGAGGTAGTTACTCATGATTATGAACCGAGGAGTTGAAAAATTTTTATGGTTGCCAAGTATCTTCATTTTGTCACATTAAGCCATCATAATAATAGACATGGGTTGTCTAATTATTGTTGTTTTTCTACAAAAGTTATTTGTTTATTTGGGAAATTGATAGCCTGCCTGTCAGCTGTCAGCTGCCAAGTCATTTTTTACTTTCCTTTTAGATAAAAAATGATAAAAATATGTAAATATTCTCAGCTTGTTCTTTTTCTATAAAAATAATAATTCATATGTATTATTCAAATTAAATTAACAATTTGAAAGAAAACTGTTTTTATTTACAACATTAAAAACACCCAATATTCTTTACTAGCAAATGACTAAAAGCATAACCATGTAAAACCACAGATTTGTGAACATCTTTCTGGCTAACCCTTTGTGTAAAACAGTGAAGATTTATTTGAAATAATATTGTATTTAGGAAGCATAACACGTACCCAGCACACCATACTCAATGTGCAGCATTTCGTGTGTCATTCTTGGGCTCCTTCACAGTAGATTTAAATCACACTTTTCTATGAATCAGGCGACGTATTCTAAGTCATTAGCCTTCTTAATACATGGTCAACAATAACCATAGAACACTTTGTGAGTTGATACTTATTTTAAAGATTCACAAAATTAATGATCTTTTTATGAAAAGAATAGTTTTGTTACTCTTTTTTAGTAAGATGCAAATATAGGAACACAGCCTTTTTTTTCAAAATGATTCTTAACAAATCATTAAGCCCATGCTCCTTATAATCAACAGTTATTCTGTGCCTATCAAGAAATGAAAGTCAGGAAATACACATACACAATGGTTAATATTTAAAAATTAGTGTCAAACTTGGAATTCATATCCCTAGTGTATAAGAGAAATGTAGACAATCAGGAGACAGATAACTATTACAAGCAAGGAATAATGTGGTTAGATTTGTAATCTGAAATATAATAGTAATTATACTATTACTACTACTGAAAAACAATGTAATTCTGACAGCAGTGGATAATGAGTAAGTTATGGCCAGGATATTATTACCCAGGATATAATGGGTAAGTTACGGCCAGGACAATTATCAAGAGGCTATTTCATTGAGACAGTAGAAAGATAGAGAATTTAACAAACACATAAGTTGAGGAAGTAAAGAAGGGAAAAGAAATACAGGAAATATGTAGGCAATAGAACAGAGAGAATTTTGCCAAAGAAATGATAGATTGAACCTTAAAGACATCATACTAAGTAAAATAGTCAGTCAAAAAAAGATAATACTGTATGATTCCACTAATATTAAGTTTCTAAAGTAGTTAAAATCATAGGTACGGAAGGTAGAATGATGGTTGTCGAAGGGTGGGGGTACGGGGGACAGTGGAGTTAGTATTGAAGGGTAGTTTCAGTTTTAAAATATGAAAAGGTTTCTGGATATGTAGCAGGGCTCTGGTTGCACACTAATACAAATGTGTTCAATATCAATAAAGTGCACATTTGAAATCATTAAGATGGTACATTTTGTTATGTGCATTTCACCATAATAAAAATATAGGTAAATGGTTGGAATTGAATGGAGTAGAAATGATTCAGATGGGGTACTATGTGTTTTTAAAAATCAGAAAAATCCATTTATTCAAGTAACGAATATTTATTGAATACCAAGTATTCAAGTACTTATTGAATATTTATTGAACAATCTCATTTCAGAGGACAGAGTCTGTGTTTTTGAGGCTACATATAAGAATGGAAAGACACATACAAAGATAAGAAGCTGGAGATAGCAAAGTTGCTTCATTGGACAGTTGCATCTCTTTGAAGTACAAGTGGAATTATTCCTTGCACTTAGGACAGGAGAGACGTAGGCTTCAATGTATTCATAATTATGTACAATCATGAGAAAGAAGGTTAAACATAGAAAAGTCTATAAATTAAATGTGACTACTTATTACAGCAAGTAATAACACATTTTATAAATAAAATAATGGAGTAACCAGACTAAAAATTTAAGGTCATCAATAAAAAAATTATATAATATTACTTTTGAGGGTGAAAGAAATCTCATTTAAAAAGGAGAGAGTCAGACGCTCTCCATTCTGGGAGCACGCTGGCGTCTTTCCCACCCAGCTTTCCCTAGGTACGTCACAGTTACCCTTCTCTCTCCTAAGCACCAAGGGCCCATCTTCCGCCTCTGTAATTCGTTTCTTGAACCCTTCTATGGTTCACTTCTTCTACCTCTGTGACTCTCTAAATAAATAAACTTTCTCTTATAAAATATGATAGTAGAAGGGAGGTTTGGGGGCTCTGCCTAGAAGAGACTTACTAGAAGATGTAGATAAGAAAAGTTTCATGATCCCATCCGTGAGATCCAGAAAGAAAGATGAAAAGTAAAGAACAATAGTCATAGAAAAGAACAGTAAGTGAAGGTAAACTGATTGCTATAATGTTAGTGGAAAGTAGAATAATGTATGTGACCCTAAAGCTATCTCAGAGATAGTACCTGGAGAAGAATATAAACCAGGAAAGAAGCGGCAAGTTCTCTCTCCCAGTGTTACTTGCTGATAGCAGCATATTAAGCTCTATCACCAGCTGCGCAGAGCTTTTTCACACAGAGCTTAACTAGCTCTGCCAAGATTATTGTTATGTCTGCCACTAAAGTATCAAGCTAGGGAAGGAAAATTAAGCTTTAAGACTCTGATTTTTAAAGGGGTATAATGTGGCAAAAGCAAATAAGAGAGGATAGATGTTTTAAGGAGTGTGATGGTCAATTTTATGTGTTAACTTCACTTGGCAAAGGCACCTAGTTACTGGCCAACCACCAGTCTAGATGTTGCTATGTAGATATTGTTTTAGATGTGATTAACATTTGAGTCAATTGACTTTAAATATAGCAGATTACTTTCTACCAGGTGGGTGGGTTTTATTCCATCAATTGAAGGCCCGTACCTCTAGACAGCCTGCCTTCAGATTAGAGATTGCGGAATAACCTCTAGCCTGCTGGCCTATCCTGCAAAGTTTACACTTGTCACGATCCTCACAAGCTGGTGAGGCAATTCCTTAAAATAAATTTCTTTCTCTGTCTCTTTGCCTCTCTGTCTCTGTCTCTCTTTCTGAGTTTGTGAGCATGTGTGTGTGTGAGTACAAACTCACATACTGCCGGTTCTGTTTCTCTGGAGAATCTTGATGAATGCAAAGATCCAAATAATCTAAATAATGATATGAAATGTAAAATAAGGAGATTAAGTATTATTCAAGTTAGTAAAAATGATAATTATCAATCACAACAATGAAATATCATTAATTAACCTATATAATATATAGGCCAATATGCCAATAGTATTCCCATGATACATTTCTCAAACAAATAAAAGGCAATTAAAAGGACAAAAAAGCATCAGGGTTTAATAAATTGAAAAATGTTTCATTAACTAGTTCTTACTTCAGAGTCATAATGTGTATAGGAATATTCCATGCATGGGAAATCTCACTGTGAAGATGATTGTTTGACCTTATTTCTCTAGGGTTTCACACACTCTTTGACTAGCAAATGCTCTGTGGTGTATGTGTGTGTATGCAAATAAATATGTGTGTGCACATGTGTAGAAGTGTGTGTTCCTGTGATATGTGTGTGTGTGCATGTGTTTGGTAAATCTGTTATGAAGCATTTTATAGGCCTAAGAAGCAAAAAAAGAGTGTATTAATCATCTAGGGTTGGTATAACAAAATATAGACCAGATCATTTAAAACAACAGAAACTCATGTTTTCACAGTTCTGGAAGCTAAAAGTTCAAGATCAAGATGTTTTCAATAGAGGTTCCAGTATGGAGGTTTCTAAAAAATTAGAATCACCCCATGATCCATAATTCCCATTTCTGGGTTTTTATCCAAAAGAAGTGAAATCAAAATAGAAAAAGAATATCTGCATTCTTATGTTCATTGCAGCATTATTTAAAATAGATAGAAAGTGGTGACAATCTAAATGACTCTCTGGAGGTGAATGGATAAAAATTCTGAGGTACATACATAAATAAATGGAAAATTTGTGAGCCATAAAAAAAGAAGGAAATAGGACTTCCAGTCAAGAGGGCAAAGCAGGTAAACATGACTTGCTTCCTCACACAACCACATCAAAATTACAACTAACCTCCAGAACAACCATCATTCAGAACCATCAGAAATTAAGCTGAATGGAAGTCCTACAACTACAGGATTAAAGCAGAAGAAATCACATCCAGACTGGTGGGAGGGGTAGGGATGTGGAGTGGGTTGATCCCACACCAACATGTAGCAGATAAAAATTGGGAGGGATATCTCAGAAGCAAGAGATGCCAGCCACCCACCAGGCTCCCCAGCCCAGGGTTCCAGTGCCAGGAAGATAAGTACCCATAACTTCTGGCTGTAAAAACCAGTGGGGATTGAGGCTGTGGAATACAGAAACTTCTGGAGTCCCAGGCAGTTCCTCTTAAAGGATCTCCATATGGACTTACTCAGAGGCACTCTCTCTGAGCTCCAGCACTGGGGCAGCACCTTGAAATGCACCAGTCCTTGCTGCTAATTGGCCTGGCTAAATCCCTCTCATTGACTTGCCAATAGCAATCAAGGCTCAACTATAAGAAGAGGGTGTTCACAGCCCACACATTAGGTTCACCTCAAGTACCCAGCTAGGATGATAGGAAAGGCTGTGCCACTGGACCCTACAGGACACCTACTATATTAGTTCACGCTATCAGGTCTGTTTTATGTAGCAGCTCTACCTAGTACATGAAAACAAACACAGGGAAACTGCCAAAATGAAGAGAAAAAGAAACAATGTTCCAAATGAAAAAACAGAACAAAACTCCAGTAAAAAAAAAAAAAAGAACTAAAGGAAAATGGAGACAAGCAATCTACCAGATTTAGAATTCAAAACACTGTTATAAAGATACCTAAGGAACATAGGGAAAGAGTAGATGAGCTTAGGCAGAACTTCAGTTACGTAAAAAGGATATGGAAACCATTAAAAAAGAACCAGCAAAAATGAAGTATACCTTAACTATAATGAAGAACAGTTTACAGAGAGTCAATAGTAGAGTGAATGAAACCAAGAATCAAATCAGCGATTTGGAATTTAAGAAAGAAAAAAGCACCCAGTTAGAATAGCAAGAAGAAAAAAAGAATCTAAAAAAATGAGTGTAGTATAAGGAGCCTCTGGGATAACTTTAAGTGTACCAATATTTGCATCATGGGGGTGTTGGGAGGAAAAGAGAAAGCAAGAAATTGAAAATGTATTTGAAAAATTAACGACAGATAATTTCCCTAACTTGATGAAGGAAATAGACATATAAGTGCAAGAAGTGCAGAGAGTTCCAAGCAAGATGAACCCAAAGAGGCCCACACCAAGACACATCATAATTAAAAAGTCAAAGTTAAAGACAAAGAGAAAATCTTAAGAGCAGCAAGAGAAAAACAACTAGTTACTTACAAGGGAGCTCCCCAAAGACTGTCAGGTGATTTCTCAACAGAAACCTTGCAGGCTAGAAGGGATTGGCATGAAACATTCAAAGTTATGAAAAATAGGGACCTACTGG
>PVKM010050583.1:0-10679 GCA_004027735.1 Carollia perspicillata
GATTCTAAAAGTACCCACAGATGGTAACAGAATTATAGAGAACCTTACTTTTTTTAAAAATGAGAATTTTGTTCTTATAAGTAATTGAGGACATGATAAAATAAACAAGAAAACACAGACTATCACTTCAATAAAACACAGAACCCTCCCTCCCACCCTATTGTTCAAGGTGTGGATCAACCTATACTCCCTAAATAATACTCTTCCAGACTTTCCTGATAAAACGGCTTTCCTTTTATCTTCATTTTAACCATTTAGTTTAACAGATCTGGTACCATTTTAAATTATTTCTTTGCAAGACTTTATTTGTTAGAAAGTATGGAGTCTGTTAAAGATTTGCAATTTCATTTTCTCTTCCCTGAGATGTCATTTGGTCAGTTAAAGGTGATTCATGTTGTAATTTTTTTAAGTGCATCATCTATCTTTTTTATCTCATCTAACTTCATTTATCTTGCCTAATCAAATAACAATATTTTTTCTATCCCGAGTCTTCAATGTTTTCCTTTCTTTTTAGTATTACTCAATAGCATAACATATCATTCAGTTTTTCACAACATACCCTCCTGGTACCCTGAAATACACAGATCATGTGTCATAGTTATCTTTCACCTCAACTGAAAGGGCTCAGTGCTCATCTTAGAGGCCATTTGGAAGTCTAGTGGACTTTTTGGAAGTCTAGTGATTTTTGGCCAAGATACAAATAAAGAATTTAGGTACTAATTTACAATCTGCTGTTTAAATTTTAGAACTTCTCTGGTGACAATTTGAACCAGCATTTTTTTCCTATTTTTATATTGCTTGGAAATAGAGATTTGTGGCTTATTCTTGTTTTAACTACTTACATGGTCTGGCTTAGGTACCTGATCAATGGAGTTTAAAAGACCTTACTGTAAACTTTCGCTTGATATCTCCTTAAACCAAGATTTCTTGCACATATCTGGGTGATGCGAAATCCAGAGATGAAGCACTGTCTGTGCAACTGTAAAAGGGTTCTTGGTAGCTACACCTGGATATCATTAGGCCCACAATTGTTGCTTTTGCTTCTTTTTTCCTAATGTGTCATATCTTTATCTTGATTAAAGGCTTACATAAGTACTCTTTGTTAAATCTAGTGAGATTTTTTCAGTTATCTCTTCATGTATATTCATCACATTCTTCAACTACTCTCTTCTTTTAACTCTAGACATAATATTCCACAAAAAGAAACAGGATGGACATATTGCCAAAACCAGTCAAATCAGATTTTTAAGGGTATACTAAGAGAGAAAACTCTTTTTCCCTGGGATTGGAAATCATGTATTCGTAGAGTTTTTACAAAAACTTCTTACCTTTACCCTCCTGATGGAATTCATCTGTAGCAAAGTAAAGAGTGATTAGGAAAATACACACAGAAATAATAAGTTCTCAAGGAAGGAGATAAGACAGGCAGAAACACAGAAAGGTACATAAGGAACCCTAAAGTCCTAAGGTCAGCTCTACTACTAGACTCCCTAGTTATTTGAGTGATAGATCCCCATTTATGTTTAAGCAGTGTGGGCAACGTTTTGGTCACATTTGGTCAAAATAACTTTCACTAATATATTATTTAAGGATAAAAGCCATGTTTTATTCATATATTCATCTACAGTTTTAGCACAATGAGATATTCTATGTAAAACAGTCAGTAAATGTTAAAGAATAAAACTAATAAGTATTTTTAAAACAAACAGGTAAATAATTTTAGATGCCCGCCCCCCAAATTCATGAAATGGCAGGTTGAATTCAACCTGAGACTACATTAAAACATGTATAGACTAATTGCATTAAAATAAAATTATATAGGTTTTAAGTGTACAATTCTATGATGTATCATCTATATATTGCATTCTATATTTACTACCCAAGGTCAAATCTCTTTCTGTCATCTTTTATTGACCCTCTTTACCATTTTCTACTCCGCCATCCCTTCCCTTTCATAATCACCACACTTATCAACTAATTTTTGTTTCTTTGTCTTATTTGTTTATTTGTTCTTTTCAATTTTATATTCCACATGTTAGTGAAATCATAGGGTTCTTGACTTTCTGTCTGGCTCATTTTGCATATTATGAATATGCTCAAGATGCACGTACATTGTCACAAGTGGCTTTATTTCATCTTTTTTAAGGCTGAGTAGTATTCCATTGTATATATGTACCACATTTTCTTTATCCAATTATCTATGAAAGGATACTTTTGTTGTTATCATTTCTTGACCAAGGGGAATAGTGCTTCAGTGAACATAGCTGTGCATATATCTTTGCAAATAATGTTTTAAAATTTGGGGGTAGATACACAGAAGAGGGGTTTCTGGGTCATATGGTAACTCTATTCTAAGTTTTATGAGAAACCTCCATATTATTTTCCATAGCGGCTATATCATTTTATATTCTCAGCAGCAGTGAATGAAGTGTTTTTTTTTTCCTGCAACCTTTCCAACACTTGGTATTACTTGTCTTATTAAAGATAGTCATTCTATCAGGTGCAAGGTGTTATCTCATTGTAGTTTTGATTTGCATTTCCCTACTAGCTAGTGACCTTGAACATCTTTTCATATATCAGTTGGTCATTTGTATGTCTTCTTGGAGGAAGTGTCTGTTTAGGTACTCTGGATAGAAGTTTAGCTACTCTGGATAAAATATTTTAATTGAACTGTTTTTTTAAGATAATTATGTAACAATGTATAATCATCACCCTTGAGATATATTAATCAGGGACTACAATTACATTTTCTTTTTCCTTTATATTAATTTGTAGGACTAAAATTGTATACTTCAAGAGAAATTTTGGCAAAATATCCTGAATTTGCATTAACTTCCTGTGATATAACATCATCCGATTAAATAACCAATATATCACCAAATCCTGATAAGAGTATAGAGCAACAGGAACTCCCATTCACTTCTCGTGGGGATACAATATTGTACAACCATTTTGGAAAACAGTTTGATGGTTTCTTAGAAAATTAATATACTCTTACTCTATGATCCAGCAATTGTGTTCCCTGGTATTTACCAACATGAATTGAAATTTATATACCTATGAAAACCAGTACTTGGATGTTTAAAACAGGTTTAATCATAATTTCCAAAACTTAAAAGTAATTAAGATATTCTTAAGTAGGTGAAAGGGTAAATAAACTATTGTATGTGCAGGCAATGGGATATTACACAGCACTAAAATATGATGACCTATTAAGCCATAAAAAGACATCAAAGAAACTTACACGCATATTGCTAAGTGAAAGAGGCCAATATGAAAAGGTTGTATATTGCATGTTTCCAATTATGTGACTTTATGGAAATGGGAAACTATGGAGTATATAAAAGAATCAGTGGTTCCCAAAGGTTGGAAGGAGGGAGGGATAAATTGGCAGAGCACAGCGGGTTTTTATGGCAATGAAACTACTCCATCAGTTACTATAATGATAGATGTCTTTATACATTTGTCAAAACTCACAATATACACAACACCAAGAGTGAACACTAATGTAAGTTACAGATTTTGAGTGATAATAATATTATAAGTTCATCCATTATAACACATGCACCACTCTGGTGGGGGGTTGTTCACCGTATTGGCAGTTGTAGGAATGTGGAGGTAGAAAATTTATGGAAACCCTCCATACCTTCCATTCAGTTTTGCTGTGAAACTAAAACTGCTCTAAAAATCTATTTAAAATAAAATTAATAATTTTGTTTATTGCTGTGAAATTTTAAAAGCTTTGAACTTTATTTCAAATCAAAACTTCCCAGTCCCCCACTAGACTTCCTAACTCTGACTGTACAGGAGGCTGGAATTGGTGGGAGTGGACCATTTTTCTCTTTTCACTTTTCATATTTAGGGTCATTCCTCAGCTTGCTAACCTCTCTTTCATATCCCTCCAGTATAGAAAGGAGCACCAGAAGACCAAAGATTCATGAGTAGAAAAAAGAGAAGGGTGGGAGTTAACAGCAACTTGTTTAAAACAGTAGTAGTATTATACCACAATCTCCTAATGTGATTTTTTTCAAAGCTATCTAAATAAAGAAACTTTATTGTGAGTTTCTCTATTGCCGTGATCTCTTGTTTGCAGTTACCTTGTATGTTGTTGCTGGCAACAATCTTGTCTTAAGCACTAAGCATCTGAAGTCACATTAAACTTTTTGCTGAGGTCATTTGCCTCTGAAATTGTACTCATGGAGAATGGAGGAATGCCCACACAGCCTCTCTAATGTGTGAGATCCACAGCTTTCCCTCAGGAGATAATAATACATTTTTGACCCAGAAAATATCTGAGCATACATATTTCCCCATCCTGTGATGTTGTCAGGCATGAGTTGAAAACCAGTCTTAAATTGCAGAGGATAATTTTGAGACTTCTTGAATTGTCTCCATAAAACTTTTTTTCTCCCTTGACTTGTATATATAGGAAATCAAACCCACACTAGTAGCATAATCCTATTCTCACTGAAATGCTACTTCAGAAACAAAACAAAACGAAATAAATTCCTCCAGTGTCTCTAAACTCATATATTTTATGTGGACAAGATTGAAACATGAATCATAAGTTCTTTAGCTTCTACATGGACATGAACTAAAGAGGGGGAGAGTGGGTGGGAGGGGGTGTGCAGGGTGGAGGGGAATGAAGGGGGGAAATGGGAGAACTGTAATGGCATAATCAATAAAAAATGGGGAAAATTGATCTATCTTTAAGGAAAAAAGACACACAAATAAAATAATAAAAAATGAAAATAAAAAAGATTGAAACATAACATTAGATTTTTACCATCTCGCCCTTGCATGAACTGCTGGTACCATCAAAATTTGCTTTGACATTTGGCCTTGGTGGAAATTTGTACTTGAACATGAAGGTATGTCTGCTAGAAAAAAGTAACTACATATAAATTCTGTTTCACAATGTATTCTGAAGCTAAGGTTCTGGGAAGAGACAACATAAGTTCAAATCCCAGCTGTGCTACATTAATGAGATTTTTGACATTCAATTAATTAAAAAATTCCAAGCCTCCACATAGATACCACAGGATATTAGCAAAATAAGTGATTTAATATATTTAAAGAACAAGTGTGTCCATAACATGGTAACATTTCCATAAATGTTTAGCAAATATCATCACTTTATCACTAAAATTTTCTGTATTAATATGCAATTCCATAAATTACACTTTAATGCAAAAAGTATTTAATGAAAACACAATGAGGGAAACAAAACTAAAGGAACATTATCACTGTTCAAACTAATACATTTTAATACAATGATATATTTCTGTAATATATTTTCTGTTGTTCATCTCTTTTCTTTTCTGTTTTGTACCCTATATTTCAACTTTCATTATTCTTTTTATTTTTCTCATTTTCATCTCTCTTCTTTCCCTGTATTTTTATATAAACCTTATCCTCACTAAAAATAAAATCATTCAACTTTTAAAGGTTATCAGTCATATTTAAAATATTTTGTAAAAAATTTCAGTGAACTGAAAATGTCAATAAATGTGTATGTTGCCTGAATACAGCTGTTTATAATTTAGACTCATCAACTATAGATAGAAAAATAACTATCAAAATGTAATCTTTGTTAGAACATATATAAAGAAAGGTAGAGTCTCAAATAATAATAATTTTTTTTTTTAAATTTGTTGCATAGAGAACCTAACATGTACTGCACATCCTGGAAAGCTGTTTAAATTGATCACAATAAGCAGAGTAAAGCTCAGCAGAATGGATGCTTTTCATAACCAGCATTACATGGATGTCTGCATAGGGTGGTGACTTCCTGTTTATTCTGTTTTGTCATAACAGGAGAAATTACATGAAATTACATGAAAGAGTATCAGGTAGCCAATCCTCTTTGGTTCCCCTATATTTCTTATACTTAAGTATGGCATAAGACAAGGAGATGGAGAAAAATAGTTATTTAGACACAATATCAAAAGCAAGGCATCCTAAAAGAAGAGTTCCTTATGACCAAACCTGAGAAAAAAATGTTGCAGACAAGAAGTATGGAAATAAATGACCAAGTCATTTAACAGTTTCATAATTTATATTGCCTAGAGCTGGAAAGACGAGGAAGAGTGTATAGCAATCTTTTCCTTCCACTAAAGAACCAAATAAAAATACTCTTTTCCCTAAACAATCCCTGACCCAAATTTTAAGTAACAAAAGTTTTCCTTCAGCTATTTCCATCCAACTTACCATGTTTTTCCCCTTTAGGAAAATATTCAGTAGTTCAAACGAATGAATATAGG
Organism: Carollia perspicillata; assembly: GCA_004027735.1. NCBI lineage: Eukaryota > Metazoa > Chordata > Mammalia > Chiroptera > Phyllostomidae > Carollia > Carollia perspicillata. Next base: position 6,264 of record PVKM010050583.1, read on the forward strand.
TCAAAATAGGAGATAACAACTCAAATACCTCTGATGCCAGCAATAATTTTAGGAAATAATTTGTAAATAAAGTCTTTAGTCTTTTATTATTTCTACTCCATTGATATTGATCAGTTTTTAATATCTATATACATTCACATTATCCTAAAAGTAAACATATTTTTTATTAAACACATTGATTTTTTTCTCCCAATCTTTCTCCTTTCTGAGGCAAAGCAAAAATAGCTAGATGGGCAGGCCTGTGCATATAAAGAGGTCTAAACTGAAAGAGAAGAACCCTAAAAATATAAATCTGTGAGTTTATATACTCATCATCTTCTTTCCTTTAAGGCAGGAAGATAAAATTAATCTCCTTAATGTAAACAAATTCTCCTCGGAAAAAGAAGGGGAAGAACCATGGCTTCTTATCTTTTGGAATGAAAACAAATCTCTCTGGGGGAAATAAGACAAATGTTTTGCTGCTTCAACCCCTAGAATAGTCCCATGGTTTGGATTTTATACCCCTTTGACATTTAAAATCATACCTCTATAAATGCAAAGTCCCTTAATATTTATTCAGTCACACTTCAGGTGAAGGGTTGCTCTTTAATTCAGGTTCCAGTCTTCTGTTTTAGTCTTGTTCAGAAAGCACTACCAGTGTAAACATAAAAATATTTTCTCTACAGTCACAAATATCACATATCATATTCCACTATTTTTGTAGATACATTGGATTATCAGCCTTTAAAAAAATCTATTTTTCTTCTCAAAGCAACACTTACTTTTTGTTGATCAAAAAGTTAACTTTTCTTTGTAGATGTTTCTGGTCCCTACCAAAGCTCTTCTTTCAGTTACAAGCATAAAGATCTGAAATTTGGGGTGCTTTTTTTGTTCTAATAATATCAGAAAGGAAAGGATTGAAGATACCAAGTTAAATAGAAAATGATGTGAGTAAAAGTGGGCCACAGGCCACACAATGCATCTGGAGATGACCTGATCTCAGCACTTCGCCTGGAAAATGATGGAAGAACAGGTGTAAGTATGGAGTAAAATATCCAGAGTTGCTTTTTAAGGCACAGAAGTATATAAGTTTGTGTTGTGAGGTTTTCATATCATCTTTGCATTAAGCATTTTACTCTTATAGGTTCAGGATGAAAGCAAATATTACTTAAGTAGAATAATATGAAGTCAAAACACTCCACATTTTTTATAAAACTTAGAGGTTATAACAAGTGTAAAAAATACTTTTCTCCAAAGTTATGCCTGATATCCTTTGTACAACATTATTGATATTCACAGGACATACGACAAATTTTTAATCCCTCCACATAATAATTATCTACATATATGAATATTTTCACATATTGCCACCATGTACTAAGGAATTATAATACTAATGAATACTTTTCAAACCCTGGGCATGGTTCTGGAATTTATGGGCATTATTTATTTTAATATACACAACAATTTTATTATTATCATCCCTATTTACAGAACAGGCTCAAAGAGACTAAATAACTTGCTTATAAAGTCACTCAGCTAGCTGGAACTTGGTTTGAGTCGAGGCGATTTGGCTCCAGAGCTCACATTCTTCATCATGCCTTCACAATTCTCATGAAACACAATCCTCAAGTAATATTAGCAAACACATTATACCAACTCAAAGCAAGTAGAATAGGGCAACTTAAGAGACATATTTCAGAACAGTTATGACGTAAGAGATATTTAGAAGTGAAATTTTCTAAGTTTAGTAACTTTATGGTCCCCCAAAGGGGCATTGCTTTTATTTGAAGCTACCTAAGAATGGCAGTCATTCATAGAAAGTCATTTGGGGAAAAGAGCCAAAAATTTCAATAAATGAGGATCACATAATAAGAAAAGAATGTTTTTTGAGTTCTTCACATTTCTCACTACTACAATCCATTAATATTTTACTTAATTGAGTATTGACCATTCTATAATGTTAATATATCTTTCAGCATTAAATTATATAAGTACATTTCTTAAATACCCATTCCACATTCTAAAATGCACTGTATAAAGTATTTATATAGAGAAGACAATCCCTGCATGTTGAGTAGAAAATTCTTTAAATTCTATGTCAAAGCTAAATATTTTAAAATTGTTATAGCACATTGTTTTCAATGTTTTAATATAAAGTTAGTAAACATATTTGCATGCAAAAATCCATTCATTTGTCTATGAATTTACTTCATTAGAGTATTTAAATGACTTTCATGTGCAAGTACTGGTTCTAGGAATGCAATACTAGACAAGACAGACAAAAATCTCCGTACCATGTTGCCACATGGTGAGTGAGTGGGGGAAGAATTGAAGAAAGTTGCTAAAGAAAAATAAATCAAAATATGGCATTACATTCACAGTAAAATGAACTATGTTTGATACTGCGCCAACAGAGGAAAACATAAATGAAAGTTTTATCTATTGTAGTACAATCTGACTGATAATAATATGACAAACTGAAATTGAGAGACATTCTACAGAACTGTGGCATGCAATCTTCAAAAATTCAGTATAAGTTCATATAAAAATGTATCATAGAAAATTAAAAAATGCTTAGGGATTTTTCCTAGATCTGTCAAATTTAGCTATGCCTATAATTTCCAACAAGTTTAAATAAGAATAAATTCATAATCAGCAATTTTTAAGAAATAACCATCTTATAACAAATTTCAATTAAAGTAGGTATAAACTGTGCATACCCCCAGTTCAATATCAAGGTTCAGATGTCATTACAAATGTGTTCATAGTTTGTTCTGTCTTGTAATGAAATTTTATGAACTCTTGAATGGATTGTAATCCTGGTGATCTTGAGTCATCTAATAATTATGCTATGCATAATTATTACAAATTGAATTATTTCAGTAGAAATGTATTCATTTGTATAACCTACTTACGAAAATATCTAAATAGTAAATTATTATAGGTGGGAAGAAACAAAATATTTATTCATGTTTATTTATGTTTAAAATCTACAATACAAGTATGCCTTATCTTAGAAATAAAACTATATTTATAATAATGAGACCCACCACACATAGATAGCATGGCTTTAATTGAAAATATTAATCAATGAAGTAAATGTATAAATATATTTATAAACTTATATATAAGTGACAAATACAGCAGTTAAAGAACCGTGTGAGACACATTCATAGAAATAACTCTTTGTTATTAATTAAGAGCTATTTACATAGTTACAATATCATTCTCTAGTTAAGAAAAGGTATAAATATTTTGTATTTTTATATAAATAAAGCATAACAATAAATTGCTATTTACTTTTGATATGCAGTTTCCAATTTCAATAATCTAACCAGAAATAAGTTTTCAGGGGCCATGATTCCACTATCAAAGGGGCATTTTAGAAATGTGTAGAATCCATTTTTACTGACACAACTATTGAAATGGCTCCAAGAATTTCAAATAATTTTACTAAGTATTCATGTAGGTGAAAAGGCTATGAATACAATTTGTACTTTATCTGGCTCAAAATTTTACCAAGGAGTGTTTACTAGTTTGGAAAGTCTTGCCATCCTCAACAATGCTGATAATGATATTTGAATTGCCAACACACACATGTGTACACTTTTCCTTCAATTTTCATTTAAAAATCTTGAATTTGCAATAGCTTTCCACATGGATGCAAACATCTGACTACTCAACCAAATCATCTGTTGCAAAGCCAAAAAATGTTACTATTTGGCCCTTTATCAAAAAGTTTGTGTATTTATATTCCAATGCCCTCGTTCTTAAGTATTTACATACTTAAAAATGTATTTTTTCAGTAAAATGTTCCTTTTATTTCTCTACTACAGTAGAGTATAATAGACTTTTTCAATGTTTATGCAATTGGTTTATATTATATGTGTGGGGGGGCTCCCCCACATCCACCAGGGATGAAAATAATGCTACCAAGACAGATCTGCTTGGGGAGGAAAGGTAGCTGGCCTCTCAAAAGAGAAGGGGCCCCAAGTCCTTACCTCAAATGGTATTTATTAGGTTCATAACACATAGGAATACAGATAAAGCTCATCAATCAATGTCAGGCTACAAGAATCAAGCAATAGATAACATTTCAAAGAAATTTGAGAGCTTAATCTGAGTCAGTGTCTGTCAGGTAAGGGGGTTGCAAAAACTTTAGGAGACATACTCATTTCCTGCCCAGACCCTTATCATATGGATGAAAGCACTCTTAGCAAAGTAGGCTTCACAGGATTTGAGTCAATTTTCTTATGCCTGATCACCCCAGAACCCACTCTAGCCGACAGAGGGCTGCGCCCACTCCGTCATAGATTCAGACTTAAGTGGATTAGAGCCAGGAAGCGCTTCTCCCAGACCTTCTCCTAGATGGAAAGGGGACTCAGTCTATGTCAAAATAGCTGGGGGGGGAGGAGCAAGGGTCCTTTGCCCTCA
>PVKM010050584.1:0-10685 GCA_004027735.1 Carollia perspicillata
AAAAAAAAAAAAGTCTTTAGAATTCCCGCATAAGGAGCTGTCTTCTCTAGGGTGAGATACTTGCAGTCCGACTTTTCATTCACGCTCACATTTCCAAGACAGTTCCAATTACAACCTGGATCTAACTCTCCTGACCCAACACTGGATCAAGGTGAATTCAGTCAATTCTCAAATATGGTAAGTCGTTATGCAAAAACATACCGCACCATTGGTTTTGCAAACAATGTCAAGTTCCAAATGATAAGCCACACACAGACAGGTGACGTCTGAAATAAAAATGGGCTTTTACAGACCCTTTAGGATTCAAGCCAGAAGATTATTGTGGTTGACAGGAAATTATGCTTTTATTATCCACTGGGCCTCGTGGCCACAATATTTCATGGAGGCCAAAAATGACACACAGGACCAGAGAGTTTCTATTAAAAATGTTTCCAACCTTGAATTTAGAGCCATTAGCAGGCTGTTTCAAAACAGGCAAATGCACACGGCATTCAGAGTGGTGTTTCAGGAGCACAGGGGATGTGATTCGGGGGCGTGGCCCAGGACAATTCAGGCTGAGTGCTGGGTGACCAGAGCAGAACAGGTAGAGATGGGTTTTGGATCATGGAAAGCAATGGCACTCACAGGTGTCCAGGTATAAATAATACAAGAGAATCACCCTCCTGAAGCCTTCAGGACTCCCTGACCAGACTCCCTGAGCAGAACGGGATCCAAATGCTTTACGTACGTGAACATATACACAAATTTGTTTGTTTCTCTCTCCCTGCAGCCACAGTCCTTCTGATCAGTTTTTCCTAAGCATCAGACAGTCTTCTTCTCCAGCTCTGTCTGTCTACCCAAAAGCAGACCATTTGCCAAAATAATACCCGTCAGATCGATTTTGCTCAGTTACTGACATGCTCCTCCTCTTTTTCTGCCAGGAGTATTAGTTGCTTTAAGTTCTATAATTATTGGTAATTTTGGCAACAATACATAAAAGAAATCGCTTCGCTTTTTTCCCAAGATGGAGTCAGGACCTTCTTTTGCCATAGAAGCTTTTCTACAATTCACAGGCATTTCAGAAGGGGGAAACACGGTCTATGACAAAGTCCAGAAGGTCAAAATAAGGTCCCTTTCCTAGAGTTACAGAGGTGGCCCTTTATTTATAAAAACTTTCTTCAGATGACAACGTCAGTTGAGTTATTGAAGATGAATCTATTGTGTTGAACTTGCTTAGAGCAGAACTGTGCTGAGATCATCTCAACAAGATGAGTGGAAGTCGAAGCGCATCAAAGACAGGGCAGTGCCTGGAAGGCATTGGTCAAGACTACTTTAAGTCCCTCCTTCTTCAGTTAAAAGCCACATCCTCCACTGACTTTAAATCACCTGCCCAAAGTGGAATAGTCAGAGACGGAAGGAGTGAAAACAGTTCATACTGCCTATTAGTTGGAGGAGGCCATGGAGAGAATGGGACCGCCAATGACCCTCCAGCTGGACCTGGGCAGTCAGAGGAGGCTCTTTACTCTCTCCTGGTCCTTGAAATGTAGGTTATGCTCACTGTTCTTACATTAGGAGCCACTTCAAGAATGTAGCCTGCAGAGAGAGCACTGTCGAGACCATCGAGACCGAACATGGTGCTGGACCCCACTGGGGCCTCTATGTAAACTTTTAAGATTCCCCTGGGAGGGTGCAGAGAGCTACTTGTCTGTGGCTGCCCAAGTCAAACTCCCTACGTAAGTTCCCTTGCTGATTAAAACCACCACCTACCAACGTGGAGCAGTTGGTCCCTTTCTCCAGTCTCCTTGCCCTATGTACATGGGGCCAGTTTCAAATCTCATCTGGAGAACTCCAGAGGTTTCAGGCTTGCAAGTCAACAACAGCCTTCAAATCATGGCAATCAATAGGAGTCGATCTTATTCTTACCAGGTTTATAATACAGATGAACTGTGGGGAGCTGCCAGGCACAGTGGTTAAGAACATTGACTTTGGACTCAGACAGAAGTAGTCTAGAATCTCAGTTCTATCATTTGTAACAGAAGTAGCCTGGGCAAATTTATTCCAATTGTGGCAGAGAAAGAAACTGATGCTCTGTATTTAATACTACCTAACTGAAGGATTGCAGAAAAAAATTAAACAAGATAAGGTATGTAAAACTCTTTGTCAGAAATAATAGTATTTAATGGATGTTACATGTGCTTAACAGACAATCTTAACTGATTTTATTTCAATTTCTTGCTGTGTTCTATGTAGATGGGTAATAAATACAATAATCTTTTCCCAACCCTTGATTTTAAAATGAATGGCATAAACCAAGTTAGGTATAAATAAAATAGCATTTCACAAATAGCTTTCCCTACCTGCTGCTAACATACAATTAATGACTTATAATAGTTTTCTTAGGCCTCTAAACGGTGGTATTTTTACTCCCCCCCATATCAACCCAGTCTCTCTTTTTGATACAAGATGTGGCATTGCCCATCACTGTCGTCTCTTGAGAAGGCCAAGGGCAAGAAATGCACATCCACACCAGAGCTGTTCACGTTCAACCAAGTTAATAACAACTCATGAGAAAACACAACTTGGTACTTTTCTTCTACAAGAAAAATTCTATTGCATCTCATCACCATCTCTATTTCTGTGAGACTGAGCTAGTAGGGTGTCCCTATTAACACAAAGAAGAGTCCAGGGTGATTTCTAAACACTTCTCAGAGGGGGGCTCAGCAAAGAGAATGCTAGTTAGAGATTTGATTCAAACAGTGTCTCCTTCCACAAGTATTCAACAAACTTTTCCCAGGTAGTTCAACAAGTGTCGGCAGAACTGACAATCATTAGAAACTAGAAGCTCTCCCTTCTTGCTGAAGAAAGGTGGAAATAGCTACAATCAGGTCTATCACAGAACCAGGGCTGTGGTGTCTGTAAGAGTTGAGACCGCAGTGCAGCCAAGCATCCCAGCAAAGCAAGTCAAGACTCTGCCCGTTAGAGTAGACCATGTAGTAGCCACCTTGTAAGTATGCCTTCCTGGTGCTCTCCCACGTCTCAGGCGTGAGAGCTTACACACCACCCGCTGACACGGTCACCACGAACTACAGATACAGACGATGGGGTAGACAGTCGAAGAGCAAGCAATCGTTTGACAAAAATATTACTGAGATGTCACAAAGAACACTGAGTTTATGAAACTTAACTGGACTGCTCATACAGATTGAAAAAAATTAGCCTTTCTTCAGCTACAATAGGTTAGAGCAACTCAAGGGCAGGTATGTTTTACTACAGTAAAAATAGACATACATTTGTTTCTATTTCTGAGCATCCCCATTTTGAAGATGGACCTATTCGGATAGAGAGAAGTGAAATTCTGTTTGTCAAGCTGAAACGGCAATAGACTAATAGAGAGAATGGTGTACCCTGGTGGTGGTTATATCAACGTCAGAGATGAGGTTGCATGTACAAGGAAGCAGGAAGCGAAGCAGCCCCGATGGTATTTGCATCATTCCTCATCTACATATTTTATGTTTTTTGTGTCACATCAGGAATCAGATAATCATATTTTATGCATGACTCTCTCTAGGAGGGAACAATGCCTGGAAAATATTATTCTTACTGCTAATAGCACATGAATATACTTTGATAATATTTTCACTTAATTATATACATAGAAAGGATTAAAATGATTCCACTTAGTGTTTTTTTTGGCAAGATATTCAATTTGCTTAAAATATCAGCAGACGCATCCATAAAAGCACCTTACCATGAAATGAATTTTATATATATACATATTTTTTCCCCTGTGTATATATATGTGAGGGCCAGGTACCTTGCTGAATAAAAGCAGTATATAGGAGAGTAGAATTATCGTCTAAGACACCCAGACTTGCAATTCACAAGAGGGTAATATGAACTGGTCCATTTAAATAAAAAGTATATTAAAGAAAGAAAGAAAAGAGGAAGTGAACAAAGAAAGGAGATGAAAAGTAAATTTCTCTTGGTAGTTTTTTTAGACATCCTCAGCAAGGAAACGGAGTGGACCCTCTTACACAGGCCACACTTCCATAATTAGAGCAGCTTTTCCCAGTGAAATGCAACCTTGCATCACGTACAGTTGAACAGCAGGCCCGACGCAAGTCTAGGTTGGGAGGCTTTCTCACTGTGACAAAGCTGACTCATGTCACTTTTACATCCCCATATCATTTAAAAATGATCTCAAAGGAGGAAAACTATATTTTGTGAAACATGAATAAAATCAAATTTTTTTAAAGAGAGAGACGCTCTGTCTAAAAATAAACTCAGGACAATCGACAAAACTTCTGTAGAGAAGACTGGAGCAGATCATTACAATATGGGACTTCGGATGTGATTGCATCCTGCCCTCCACTCCCTTTTACTGGGAATTAACCCTCTCTGCTAGCTGCAAATGCATCAAATAAACATTTACTCTGAGCTTAGCCCTCAACCGAATCATCATGCTAACATCTGTGGTTGTCTTCAGCAGCAAAGGTAGCCAAGGAAAGAATTTGAAGGTTCTAAATACAAGTGTTGCTCTTTGATGATGCTTTTCCAAAGAGATACCCCCAAATCAGATCTATATATTCTGCCTACTAATAAGACTGAGAGGAAAAGACTTCTAAAACCAAGAAGATGGGTGATATTTACAAGAGGGAATAGCATATGATGTGAAGTTTGGGAAATAAAAGCTTGAGGTATAATCGGAACAAGGATTGTACCGGCCTTGGGACTTTGCCGGGAAGCGGTGAGGGAGATTCAGTTTGCGGCAGCTCAGGGGAGAAGCAGCTACGGGGCATCCCTTGAACTTCTTTTTTTTTCTGACCTTTTGAAATTGCCAGGTTCAACTAATTTTCTCCTCATGGTTACATCTGAAGTGGGTCCCAGAGGCGGGAACCAAGAGTTCAGCAGAAATCTATTGGTTATCACGACTTCCATGGGGATGAAATGAGAGAGGACCAATGTTATAGCTCTTGGGTTGATTAAACCTCACTAAATCAGATGACAGCCTCACTACATCAAAATATTATTCTGTTTCACAAGTATATACACGGATAAGATGCCCACACCACAAACAGATACATTGATTGACTGGTTGATATGCAAATCCAAGAGCCAGAAGGGCAAATCAAACAATCTAAGGTAGACGGAATGGCAAAGGAACATGAAAAAAAAAAAAAAAAAACCCCTCATACTTGAACCGATAAATGAGCTAGTCATCTGAGCATGTTTTCAGGTGTTCTGGAAGTTGTGTTTGTATGTGTGTGCACACGCTAGAAGCAGCTGTGGTTTCATTCCACACTCCCGAGGAGGTGTCCAACACACCAAAGTTAGGAGCCTCTTCCTAAACTGAAGAGCAAAGTTAGTCCATTTCATCCGTGAATGCCAACGGTGCTGAAATCTACATTTTCCTGGTTCTCTGAATGTTGTAAGAAATATAAAATGACTGAAACCAGCAGCACCATTGAACACGGTATTTTCACAAGACAGTCTTGGGACCTTATATTGCCTGGATAATTAAAAGGCTGCTCTGATTCTATTTGACCCTGAATTTGTCAACCACAAAACTTTGCTGATGCTCAAATGGAAGGTCATTTTACCCACGAAAAGCTTCTGTTTTTGCATGGAAAATTTGCTCAAACTGGAATGTTGATAAAGCATAAAGTGTGCCACCTTGAGTAGAAAAATAAAGATTATTATTTTTCTCTAAAGCATTAGTAAGTTTTTCTGAACAGCTGATAAAATGTGGAGTCTAACTTTCCTCTATGTGCTTGTTCTTTTTCCTCACCAATAAACAGTGAGAGGAACCTAAAAGGCAAAGAGCCCAGAGGTACAATTTCTCGAATAGCATCATGACTCCCTCATTCTTTGGAGTTTCCTGGTGTTGCTCCAACAATCTCATGCTCCCTGGGAACCAGGAGTATCCGCTCTTAACTAGTTGACAAGGAAATGTGGTGTCATGAGTGTATTCATGTAACAGTCTTTAAGAATGCTTTCTCGAGTGGTTTATAGCAATCCTGATGGACCTCTCTTATGGGTTTTGTTTGTTTGCTTTTTGCTTTTCGAGCCAGCATCCCACCATTGGCTATTTAAAGAGTGCTGTTTAAGGGGCTGCTCTGGAGGGCTGCTGCCTTGACCTGTGTTCTGCATAATACCCCATAAAGTTATTTTTCAGGTTAAAGACTTCGCTTTAGAGTTGATATGTGCACAGTGGGGTCCTTCTAGTGAGGGCTACAGCTCAATTCATAACACCATCAAGAACTCACAAAAGGCATCCCTGACACAAAAAAAAAAAACGTAGCCCAGAAAGGCTAGCATCTTGGGTGGAGAGATTCACCTGTCTGGGGTCTCGAGAGTTTTAGGAGATGGCAGGTTGTTAAAATGAAGAATTGATCTTCAATAGTAATGACTGGAAATACAAGATCCAGGCTTCAAGGGGGAAAGATTCAGAAGTTTGGATGACCGCACCTCTGCACAAATTTCAGAAAACAGGAGATTGTGTCCCCAAAACATCTGGCCTGTCTGTGATGGTCACGGGACACCCTCATCCTCACACTGGTGCAGGTGGTGTGGGGGCACAGAACAGCCACCGAACAGCCTGGACTGTGGAGACCAACCCTCGGAGTCACCGGGGAGGCTCTTCCCTCCGTTTTCACCACAGATCCTCTCAACCCCAAGCCCTCTTCAGAGCCCAGAAAATAATACATCAAAGGTGGTTTAAAATCCCGCAACCGCTCCAGCAAGGACGGCTAATGTGACCACGCACTTCTAGTGGGCTCAAGCAGAATGACAGAATATTACTATTAGTGTCCTTATTGAATAAGAGGGAGAGCCCTACAATTCCTTTCAATCACAGAGCTCCAGAAAGTGGAAAAACATGTCTGGACATGATGATTATGGAGAACTCCCTTCAAGTGGAAAAAAATATATAACCCTTGGAGAACAAGCAGTCTTCATTGGTATCAGGTCCCCCATTAGAGAAATCTGTCTCTGTCTCTGACTCTCTCTCTTTCTCTCCCTCTCTCTCTCACATACACACATGCACACTCACACACTCCAGATAAAACCCCTGCAAAATTGGACAGGCAGAGGAAGGCAGTAGCCAGGCGGCAAGCTCAGTGGCGTTTAGCGTGAACGATGGGGCTCATTTTGCATGCAGTGAGGTACAGCGGTGAGGCTGAATGGATGGAAAATCCCACCCGCCGGTCTTACATAAATATCTCTTTCCCACATATAGTTTTCCAGTTGAAAAGCGCCTATAATGGAGCCGGAGGGGACAGCCCAGGGAGGGCTGTTAACCATTGAGATGGCTGTCAGGAGCGTTGTAAAGAGGACAGGCGCTTCCAAAGGGCCCCAACCGAACCCGGTCCCTCCTCTGGGCTCGGCGACCTCACGGAAGTCAGAGAGGGCAGTGGTCTCGCCTACCTGCTCCCGCGTCCCCTTCTTCCCTTTGTCAGCTCGCAAGTACTGAGAAGCCGGTGGAGACCGCAGCCGGCCGATGCCTTTAGCAGCTCAGGCGCGCTAAGGGACTGTCGGCTTGTGGCTCTTAAAGAGGAAACTCTTGTGGAATCTTCAGGAAAGGGTGGTAAAGTTGAAAGGTCCTTGTCTCCCTCCCGCTCGCCCGATGACAAGCCCCAGCCTTTAATTGGATGAAAGTGAGCAGCTGCCAGACCGACTTCCCATTGCAGACTAATGTTGTGCGTTGGCAACAATAAACAATTAATGTTGTTTGATTTCTTACATTTAGCAACCCAAGCAAACAGCTGCCATCTCCGCCCGCGGAAGCAAAAGGCTAGTCCCTGACTCGCCGGCTCTGTGCTAGCGGGGAAGGGTCGACAAGGAAACTTTGAGGTCGCGGCTAGATTGGGGGGGGGGGCGGGGGGAGAAGAAGGCTTTCGGTCTTGGGGAGGGAAAGGGGAAATGTGGATACCTGTTGTCATCGCCGTTGGAGGCGGCAGGTTTTCACTGTCTCCTGACCTCGGCTGGAGTGTGGGAGAACGGGAGTTGGTCCCTTAGGAACCTGTTACACGCTGGCGGAACCCAGGCGAGAGCCCTCTCTTCCTCGGGTCCTGCGAGGGGCGCGGCCACCGCCCCCGGCCAGCAGCTGGCGGATGGGAGCAGTGAGATGACAGAAAGCGCAGCTCAAGCTCTGCAGGGGCCGGGAGGGGACCGGGGGGAGCGAGGAGTCCCCCGCTTTCGGGGCCTCTTTAAGCTCAGGCTCGAAGCCTGAGAAAGGACCTTGCCTGGGTGCGGGGCAGCGTCTGGGAGATTGCAGGGCCGCGGGGCGGCGCGGGATCCCGCAAGTTTGCAGCCGGAACCGCGCCTCCCAGGCTGGAGCAGCCACTTGTGGGAAAGCCTGGCGCTGGGGTTCTGGCAGCCGAGTCGTGAGCCGCAGCCCCGCCGCGGGGGTAGCCCTCCCTCTCTTCGGGGGTGGACAGATGCAGCAAAACAGAGAGGGGGCACCCCATTCCCCTTCCCTCCTTTCCTCGCTGTCTCTCACCGGCCTCCCCAGCAGCGGCAGGTGCTTCCCATTCACCACGCAGCCCCCCGCAGTGAAGGCGCGCGGCTGCAGCTGCGCCTGCCTGGGTCGCGGGGCGGCGGAATCGCCGGGCGACCGAAAGGAGGGAGACGGGCAGGAAAACTGGAAGGGCCCAGCCTGCCTTGCTAATCCCCGGGATCGACTGACACAGAGGTGTGCAAAAATCGTCAGGCAAGGCTTGAGGCGCCCGGTCGGTCGGTCGTGCCTGTCAGGAAAGAAGGTCCAGCACAGCCCGCCGCCTGGACTGGGAACCCGCATCCACCATCTGAGCGGAAGGAGGCGCGCAAGGTGTCCGAAGGGGCATGGGAATTCCTAAAAGAAACGGTCCCTTCTGGGTCCTCGGGGCATGGAGAAAAACGGGAGAAAGGGGGCTCACTTACTCTCGTGGGGCTGCCTCCGTGCTGGCGAATTTCAAGCCTCTTGGTTCACAAATGGCTGGAGGGACTCGGGGTTGGCTCCCGAGGGCGGCGAGCACCGAATGGTCCCCGCGCGCTGGGCAGGTGCCTCCGGATTCTGTTCATGCCTCTAGGAGCTGCGGGGCTGGGCGAGGAGACGCAGAGCCGGCGCGCTGGGCTCGGGGTGTCCGCAGCCCCAAGTGGAGCGGCTGGGTGGACGCTACCGTCTGTGCGCAAACCGGCGACAGAGGACGAGCTTCGAGAAGGCAGGGAGATTCCAAATAAATCCTCTAAATCTGGGCTGAGCGCTCCGGCGTGCGAGCCCGCCTGCCTGCCAAATGTAACTGTGAAGTGATGTGGAAAAGTGAGCCGGGTGCCTCCCCTGACGGATCTCATTGGGCAGAGCGCAGAGGCAGGTCTACCACTTGGAAATTCGTGTAAGCAGTCCCCCTCCCCGCCCCCTCCCAGCCTTCCCCCTTCGCTCGTGGCTCCTCGGCTCTCCCCCTTACCAAGTGGGCGCACAACTTTTAGCTGCTCCCGACCAAGCACGCCCTGCGCGTCTCCGCCGCCAGAGGAGGCGGCGAGTGGAGATGCGCCCTTCTGTGCAGTGCGCGCAGCCCGCGGAGGGCCAAGCTCCCAGCTAAGAGGGCTGGCAGATGCTAAAAGGATGCGGAGGAGGTACCCAGGGGCTCTCTCTCTCTCTCGAGGCTTACCTGAGCTTTGGGGCTGGCGTTAGCTTAAAAAGCGTCTCAGAGACCCACAACTGTTCTCCGTTAGGGGGGAGGGGGTAGAGGGCGCACAGAGCGGTGGGGGCTCGTGGGCAGCTTATCTCCTTGTCATTCTAAGAGCGTCTTGCGAACAGAGCGAGGTGTTTGTAAGACCGCTGTCTTCTTCTCAGACGCTCTGGGTTTAGAGGCCGAGTGTCGCGGTCTTGAGGGTGGAGCGCATTCCAGATATCCCCAGGCTTCTACTCCTTTGGGGCGATGAAATGAGGGGGAGCAGAGGGGTGCGCAACAATGCGGGGTTAGGGGAGCAGAAGTTGCTTGGGAATAAAGGGAGGCGTCTGTAGAGGTCTTCTCCGTGTGTCCTGCCTCCGGATTTCTGCGTAGGCAGCATGCACGCAGCTCTACCAAGAGATGCCCTGTCTGTGGCTCCTTCAAGTCCTCTGATGGACTCCACTCTGATCTTGAGAAGTGGCCATCCGCTGGGAGAGCCGGTGCAAGAAGAAGGGATCACAAATTAGGAGGTCCATTTTCTTCTTATCGCTGAGGCTAATGTGTGGAAATGTTATCATCCACTGTGATCGTCGTTTAATAAAATTAGTTGTAAAAAAAAAAGATAAAGCAATCCTTACTTTTTTGTTTGACTCCCTGTATAGAAAAGCCCAATTGAGTCCATTCCCTGTGCATGAGAAGTGCTTTCTGAGGAAGGGTTTTACCATCTGGGGGCAGAGCCCAAACAGATGGAGAAAAGGGTGCAGGGGGCCAGACATGAGGTCTGCGGAGCTTGTATGATCAGACTCAAATTAATGAGACAGAGTGAGCAGAATGAGAAAATAGACACAATATGCTTATAGTGCGTATGCAGATTTGACATTGTGTGTGTGTGCATGTGTGTGTGTGTGCTGCATCTAACATCCCATTGTGAAATGTTGAAAAGAATATTGACTCTCGGTCTCATATCTGTCTGTTTCACAGTCTAGCTGTCATGGGCAAGAAACTTAGTAATTTCAGAGAGGCAGAGCTGAAGAGAACCAGGAGGTATTTTTTTTT
>PVKM010050585.1:0-10681 GCA_004027735.1 Carollia perspicillata
ATGTCATTAATTATAAGCTTAGAAAAACCTAAAGTATTAGTAGTATGAAGTCAAATTTTGTAACTCCATCTTAAACTATGCTCTCGTCATCTTGTGTCCCTAGTCCTATCTCTATTCTAAATGCCTTCCTCTGTCCTCTGAACTCTCCCTGAACCCCTGTTCCACGGCACTGTCTATCTGCTATGCAATCTGAAAGGCTTCACCATGTACAATTGTTTAGACAATTATTTCTATCTAAACTCCTTGTAGGAATATTCTCTTTCCTATATTCTAAATTGGGTCTTGTACACAATAAATACCCAGTAATGTGGGGTTAATTGAATGAATTCCATGTCACACTTTAGACTGCCAATTCAATTTGGTAACCTGTCTTTACAAGACACATACTGATGCCATTAACAGAATTGCTTATATGGCAATTAGCATCATTAAGATAAATTGAATTAATGGATCAGATATCCATTGCTTTAGTCTTTAGAAAACTGGCATTACTGATTAGAAACTTTTCACTAATTTAAGAACTCATCAAATGAATGCTTCTCACTTTCATTCACCCACAACACACATTGATAGAAATAAGATCAGACCAATCTTTGTGATACTGAAATTTTTCCACTATTAAATTCATTCATATTAAACCATCAATAATTTACTACAATTAAGGTTATTATGAATGTTTCCTAGAGATAAGCTCCTGCTTTTGTTAGTATGTTATGAGTTTTCATTTATTTATTTGTTAATTTCATTTGACTAGCAACCACTGGTCAATATAAAATATAGATACATTGTATCAATTTTAATATTATTATTATTATATTTTATTTAGCAAAAAGAGTAAAATGAAGTAGCTACCAGAAGTTTTTGACACAAACAAAGGAAAAAGCTTTTCCTGGCTTGTTAAACGGTAATCCATAGTTTCTCTCTACCATGAGTCATAACGTTAAGTATAAATAACTGAGGAAAATTTTCTCTATCACCGTTTTCAAATGTGCTAAAGTTGAAACTTTTTTTCCTTGACATTTTGAGTGGTTTCCCTAATGTTTTGGTTAATTTTTGTCAATAAGAGAAAGTCTACTTTTTGTTTAATATTTAATCATTAAAACTAATCTTATTAAATTAAAAACATATATATTATATCCAATTCTACATAGATTTTTATCTCAATTGCAGTTCTGACTTGGGCTCAAAAATACCTCTTGAGACACCTCTTGCCATAAGCTACAGCCACCACTGCTGAGAGAGACCTGTTCAAAAGACAAACGATTTTCCCAAGGGCTTCTCCTCACTTGGTGTTTCAGTGTTTAATTCCTCTGGGGTTGGTTTTGGGGAGGATGCCAGCAGTTTTTGCTAGATCAGCATAATGATAAGAACTGGAATATTTCTACATTAAGAGATTTATTGAGGTTTGCTTCCAGTCAATTTTTATAAATATTTTATGGCACTTACAACTATTTAATCTCTGTCATCAGCGTTTAAAGAGTGATCTATATTTTTACTAGAACAATACATTATATTATTTGGAAGCGGTGTGTCTTTATTATCTGAATTTATGGCTGGAAGTTATATTTTCTTGTTATAGAGTTTATACTGAATTTCCCTTGCACTTCTGTCTATTTTAGCTTTATAAAATTTGATGCTTGTTTATTTGGCGATGAGAGATAAACAATACTTGGGTCCTTTGTGTTTTTTATCACTTATTTTCATTTTAAATGTTAATCCCTAAATTCATATTTTTCTGGAAGTTACACTGTGATCCAAAGTTAATGTTTGTTTGGTTAATAACTGTTTCCTGGATTTATACATATTTCAGAACTAAGATTTGAGTATATTTAATTGTTTCCTAAATTTTGTGATATCTGTGTTTAATTTTTTCCCTGTGTGATCATTTAGAAGATTGATACTATGATCTCAGTAGAGAGGGTTACACTTATGTACTTAGTTTACTTAATACTTGTTGTGTTGATTTATCAACTTTAAAAATGAAAAAAAGCATTATAGATTTCCCTGAGACAATATTGTTATCTTGAATTATATAATCAAATAATAAATCTTTGTAAAAAACACACAGTTCAATAAGGAGAGATTATAAAACACCCATGAACCATGGTTCCATGTTTCTTGGATACAAGCCAACCAACTTTTATTTAGATGTAAGTAGGTAAGTATACTCATATCTCTGAGACTTACAAAGTTGGGTACGGGGCCACATTAGACATACATTCTAAAAACACAGAGAAGAATGCATCGTATATTAGGACCCCAGAGATGAAAACAAGAATACTATTAATGAAGTTTTATTCTCAGAAAGAGAGTTCTCTCCTATGAGTGAAAATCCTGAAAGCAGGTCTGTGACCTAATGGATCCAAGGATTGGCTCCTGGTGATCAGTAAGGAAAAGTCTGGAAAGTCTGTGAGACTAGAGTGGCAGACTGAGAGCTGTGCTGTTTCACGGGGAAGTTATTTTGGAAGGTGAAGATGTCCCTTACAACCTAGTGAGAGAATAAAGAAGTGCATGTTGAAGCATGACACTAAAACAAGACTGAGTAAAGGAAACAGAAAGGAGAAACGAAAAAGACTCACCATGCAGAGGAGGAACATGAGAGCACAATGTCTTCCCCTGAACAGAGATACTACCCCCCGTACCCTTTATAGGTTCTCTGCTGTTGCTTGTTTATAACTGTTTTTAAACAAGTTAAACACAAAACATATGAAATATACAATTTTATAATAGCAAGAAAATCCCACAACACCTTAAAACTAATATAAAATAACCACCTGGAGCTTATTCCACACATAAAAGGTTGATCCAAAATTAGGATGGCCAAAATCTGAGTTTCTTAAGGTAAGGAAGCATGTGGGAAAAAAAGAAAACACATTATCTGTATAGAAGCTTAAAAGGCATTTGACGAAGCTAAACATGATGATGAAAACAATCACAAATCGGTCAGTGAATACTTATTACTTCTCTATTATATATATGACAAATTGCATTTTCTTTATGAAACAAAAGAAGAGCGTTACAGAAAAAGTCAGGAGGAAAACGAGCTCTCCATATCCTTACTTCTGTTTAGCATTCTATCACACACTGAAGTAAGGTAAGCACACTTGGAGGCAGGACAAGTATTTGCAGTTGAAAACCCCAATAGTATCAATGAAAGAAAAGAGAATATTTTATAAGGTGGCTTAGTAACATAGGGTATAAGATTAACATAAAATATCCATTATACACCAGTGGTTCACGTTAGGAAGCTATTTTGCCTTTTTTTCTCAGGGGGACATTTGATAATATCTGGAAACATTTTTGATTGTCACAGGGGTTGAAGTGGAGTTGAGAATGCTCTTGGCATCTGACAAACAGAACCTAGGGATACTGCCTCTTAATATCCCACAAAGAATAGGACAGGCCCCACCTCCCCAACAAAGAACTATCCAGGCCAAAACAGCAATGCAGTAGTCCTCCCCTGTTATTGGAGGATACATCTCAAGATCCCCGATGGGTGCCTGAAACGATGGATAGTACTGAACCTCGTATATACTATATATTTTTTTCTTACACACATACCTAGGATAAAGTTTGATTAGAAATCAGGCACAATATGATGTTAATGACTAATAATGAAATAGAATATTTATAACCACATACTGGAATAAAGTTATGTGACTGTGGCCTCACCCTCACAATATCTTATTGTACCGGACTCACCCTTCTTGGGATGACATGAGCTGACAAAAAGCCTCCGTGAGGAGGTGAAGGAGGTGAATGATTGTTACCTAACTTTAGGCTGCCATTGACCTCTGACCATCTGTCAGAACATCAGAAGGATAGCCATCTGCTCTGAGTGATATTTTATAAACAATGAAACATCTCAATATAAACAAATTAAATGTAAAATTGCATTATGAAAAATTTTAAATGATCCTAAAAGTCAATTTTGTCAAATGGAAAGACATCCAATGTTCTTGAACAAGAAAAATGATCCTCCTTAAAAATTATAGTTCTCTATGAATTATTAAGCAAATTTATCATGACTCCTATGGAAGGAGCAAGAGTTTTTTGTTTTTTTTTCCCCCTGGAGTTAAGCAAGCAGATTAAAAAAACAAACAAACATAGGATACAAAAACAAAAAGAAATAACCAGGAAAACTGTAAGTAGATGCAAGTATATATGGCACTTCACATAGGATGGAAGTGACATTTCAAATCAATAGGGGGAGATACTACTCATGTGGTCACACATAATTCTTATTGATTTAATGCTGTCTTTTAAATACCTTCTATTTCGTGAAGAAACCAGATCATTTTTCTTATACTGTTTCCCACATTCTGAATATAAGTTACCTTTTTCTCATGGTTTCATTTGACTTGAACTTATTTCTTTTCTTTCCTACTACCTGGTAGACAGATGTGATGTTTTATTATATTTAAATTCAGCATTTAGTCAAAAATGCTGGTAGCAGAAGTTTTTCCTATTGCTTTACATTATGAGGCACAGAAAAATAAAATTGTTTTTGTTTAAATGAAAGGATTGATTAATAGAGTATCCTGACAACTTTGTTATAAATTGCTTGCACTTTTTCTCCTAATGATTTTAATATTATTCATTCTTATTACATGTACCATTATTTATTCTAGATTTCCAGCTGGTCCGGAATGTAGGTATACATGATAAAATCGCTGAATTCTGTGGGTATACCCCATTGCTTTACATCTTCTGCTGTGAAATAAGTTTGACAGTTACTGTGTATGTAAAACTTGCATTTTTGGCAATGAGAGACATGTAAGGCAGCTCTGGACTCAACCAGCAGGTTGAATCTAAGCCCATCTAAGCTGAGTTAGATCATCTGATTCCCAACTGATGAATAAAAGAAAGAAATATTGTTTTTTCAAGTCACTCTGTTTTTTACACAGCATCGCTTTTCCAATAGCTAAATAAGCGAATGCCATGACAATGAACCAGACATTCAAAAGCTTTATAGATGGTGGCACTGACAAAAGTATCAAAATTGGGTGAGACAAACACATATTTTTGTGTCCCTCTATCATAGAAGGGGTTCCATAAATGGTGCCTAATATCAGGTGCCTAATATCTGGTTTGTTCCCTCAGGGAAGACTGACTTATTAGAAACTCTGTTTAGGGCTCTCTTCTTGAGAGATGATCAGCTGTGGTGAATGGACGTCCACATGTTTGGACAAAAATGTCTAACTTGCATTTCCTTACCGTGGCCCGATGAGTCCTGCCAGCAAGAACTGAAGAGGGCAGAGGAACCGGCTCGCTGGCTTTCGTGGAACAGGTCGTCCTGGGCAACTGATTATTATCAGCATCCCTTGCAGTGGTTTTCTTTTGGAAGCATTCTTACAGGAAACAATCATCCCTACCCTAAGGGCACGGTTTTAGTGTCCAACCACATATTTCTTCCCAGATCTCTCAGCACTGACCTTACTCTATCTGTGTTCTTGATGATCAAACCATCTCATTAACGGTGTAAATGTATACCTCTGGCCATTCCTTCTTGCAGGAAATGAACAGATGTACTTCTTGAAATTCTGCTCACCAAGAAAATTTAACATCTTGACTATCTTTTTGGCCTAAGTCAGACTGTAATATTGTAGTGATTCATTTCTAGTATGTGCTAGTATAGTAGAAAAATATGTATAAAACAAGATTGATTATGTTTCTGTTGTCAGCTGGTTGTAGAGCCCTCTCCGTGAGGCTCTAGGTGTGGACAGAGGGGACAAATACTTTGTGATATTAAATTGATGGTGGCCTCTGAGGAGTTTGGCCATGTTGTCAGAGAATGACCAGCAAGCAGCAGCTGAATACATGCAAAATTGTACCTCTGAACTTCAGGAAGGAGTATTAATCCCTGCTAAATCTCTGGATGAGAACACTCTAGAAGAGTATTGATAGTTTTTGAAGAAAGCAATTCTGACAGCATAATCACAAATGATTCCATTCAGAAGAACTTTGAAAAGTATTCAAGTGTAGTCACCTTAAATGCTTGATATAAAAAAAATCAAGGTATAAATTATAAACAAATACTTGAAGAACACGATGTGATTTTTTTTAAACAAACCAACTCTATGTTAAGCTCAGATTGGAATTTGGTATAAAACCTGAAAATAATATATCAAGAATCAATCACATCCCACATAATGAACAGGCATTTATGGGAGAACAAGAAAAGTAACAGAGGATGAGAAAGGTTATTTCAGTTACGCTCGGAGGATGTGGAGCCCGAAAGCTGTCAGCTCCCTCCCTGAGAAACACGCTGCAATGCTAATGATGACGCTAAGGGGACAGAGACTTCCTCCACTCCTGTCATGGATCTTTCTTCTTGTTGAAGAGAAGAGTCTCACAGGGATAGAAAATTTAGCACTTGTTCTTGGTAAAATGAAATTCAAATCTAAACAAAAAGGGGAAATTTTAAGAGGGCACCTACATTATTTTTCATATTCTACACTGTACGAATTAAGTTCCAAGGCACTAAAAGATATGACAGTTAAAGGCAGAATCATCACCCATAAAAATTAGTAGAGAGATTAGGAGAAATTAGATGGTCAAAGCATCAAGTTTTAAGGCCAAATAGGAGGCATCTTCTGCAAACTAGGGATACTGATGCCAGTTTTGAATAATTTTTCAGAGTCTATTAATAATAGAACAGTGTTGGAAGACCTATAAAGAAGAATGGTGATGATGAGGAACTAATATAAGCTCATTAAATAAGCCACACTAGGATAGGTCAATTGTCTTTTTTGATATGGTTATGACAGTATGAACTCAGGTAAGTGCTGCAGAGTAAAAATGATTTTTAGCAAGTTTTTGACAGACACTAACACGATGTCTTGTTGCACAAAAGTGAGAAATGTACATAGCATGACAGAACAGGCGAATAGATATAACCAAAACACAGCCAACCACGTTCAATTTCAAGTCATTTCAACATGTTCTTTGTTTTCTGCCTAACTTTCTTCTTCACTGTGTCTCCATGAACTGGATGCAAACTTTGCTAAGACCTTCACTACATTTGCTCAGACATGAATTTGGAAATTTTAATAGATATTCTAGATAACAAATTCAGCATTCAAAAAGATATCTGCAGGCTAACACGAGGGGTTAAATGTAAAATTTACAGTTAAAAATGGATAGCAATGTACAGACAAAACAACAGAAGGAAAAGAAGGAGGAGAGGAGAAAAAAAGAACATAATGACGAAAGGAGAAGTGGGTTTTAATTACATAATGATGGAAAAAATAGAAATTTTACTTAAGGATAAGGTTAGCATAAACTAAAAATAGAAGTAGTACATGCCATTAAATAAATCTTTTCTCATATTTTCTACTTTTTATTCCTTTAATATTTTTAAATTAAAATACAATTAACATGCAATATTACATTGGTTTCAGTTTTACAACATAGTCATTCAATGTATTCACCTAATGAAGTAATCACCACAGTAAGTTTAGTAACCATCTGTCATCATACAAAGTTATCACAATATTATTGACTGTATTCACTGTGCTGCACATTACATCCCTGTCTATTATTTATTTTATAACTTGAAGTTTGTGCCTCTTATTCTCTTTCACCCTTTTTGCCCATCTCCTCACACCCTCTCTTCTAATAACCATCAACTTCTTTTCTGTATCTATGAGTTTGTCTCTGTTTTGTTTAGTTTTTCATTCGTTTTGTTTTATAGATTCCATAAGTGAAATCATATGGTATTTGTCTTCATTTCTCAGACTTATTTTACTTGGCCTAATACCCCCTAGGTCTTCCCATATCGTCTCAAATGGCAAGGTTTCATTTTTATGGTTGCGTATTATTCCATTATTGTGTATATATCACATTTTCTGTATTCATTCATTTATTGATGGACACTGTTTGTGTCCGTGTCTTGGTATTGGAAATGGTTCTGCAATATGTAGAGGGTGCATACATCTTTTAGAATTACTGGTTTTGTTTTCTTCTGGCACACACCCAAATGTGGGATTGTTGTGTCGTATGATAGTTCCGTTTTAATCCTTCGAGGAAAATCTTTATTGTTTTTCGCAGTGGCTGCTCCGATCATAAACACATCAAACAGAGTGTGAGGGTTCCCTTTTCTACACACCCTTGCCGACACTTAACTATTTGTTGTCTTTTCATAGTGACCACTCCGAAGGAGGAGATATCTCCCTGTGGTTTTGATTTTCATTGCCCTGATGATTAATGCTGCTGAGCATCTTTGCATGTATCTGTTGGCTGTCTGTATTTCTTCTTTTGAAAAGTGTCTATTTAGGTCCTTTGCCTATTTTGTAATTGATTATTTTTTTTTGATATTTAGTTGTATGAATTTTAGATATTAACCCCTCATCAAATATATCATTTGCAAATATCATTCTCCGTTTAGGGGTTTGAGTTTTTGTTTTGTTGGTTTCCTTCACTGTGCAAAAGCTTTTTAGTTTGATGTAATCCCATTGGTTTACTTATTGCTTTTGTGTTCTTGCTTGGGAGACATTCAAAAGAATATTTTTAAGACTGATGTGAGAGGGTTTCTTTCCTATCTTCTGGTCCTACATTTAAGTTTTAAAATCTATTTTGAGGTTATTTTGGCTTATGGTATATGAAGGTGGTATAGTTTCCTTTTGTTCTTTTTGCTTTTGTGCATGTACCTGTGTAGTTTTCCTAATACCATTTATTGAAGAAACCATCTTTTCCCTCATTGTATATTATTTTCTCCTTCCTTGTAGGTTAATTGACCATTTAAAAGTGGGTCTGTTTCTGGACTGTCTGTTCTGTTCCATTGGTATATGTGTCTACCTTTGTGCCAGTACAATACTATTTTGATTACTGTAAATTTGTGATAAATTTGAAATTAGGGAGTTTGTTACCTCCAACTATGTTCTTCAAGAATGCTTTGACTTTTTGAAGATTTTTGTGGTTCTGTACTAATTTTAAGATTATTTGATCTAGTTCTATTAAAAATGCCATTGCTATTTTAATAGGGATTTCACCGAATGTGCAAAGTGCTTTAGTAGTATAGACATTTTATTTTTTTAAGACTGTATTTGTTTAATTTTAGAGAGAGGGGAAGGGGGGAGAAAGGGAGGGAGAGTTACAGAAATAATGATCTGTTGCTTTTCTCATGGCCCCAACCACAGACATGGCCCACAACACAGACATGTGATTTGACCAGGAATCGAACTGGAGAGCTAACCGTTTGTGAGACAATGCCCAACCCACTGAGTCTCACCAGTCAAGAGGGTAGTATAGACATCTTGATAATATCAATTCTTTCAATCTATCAGCACAGTATATTCTTCCATTTATTTGTGTCATTTTCTATAAAGTCATGCGAAGGGCTTACACTTTACTAAATGCTACCAGAAAGTAGAGGAAAATGGTTAATATTGCTTTAAAACAGTAAAATATATTTCAGGAAGAAATAAATTTCACTCAAGGTTTTTCATGGACAGCAACTTTTACTGAAGAATGGTTAATGATCAAATACCTTTAAGATTTCCAAATCTAAGTAGGAGCTTCTACAATTCAACTTTATGAAAATGATGGCTCTGAATAGGTTCTCACAGTGTGGTCCTAAGTGGATGTGTATTTCGGGAATGGAGCTGTGGAGCAAATCATACTTTGTTTATGAATAAGACTTTATTTTTATTGTTGTCATTGGACATTGAACAGTTGGAAAGATTTATGACGAGATCACTAAAAGTCTCAATTACAGTGTGTTCACAACAGCAGAATTGGCCACGATTACAGCTACATATGCTTACGAAATACACAGTCCACATACATCTCTGTAAGTGCAGTTTTCCTTTTAGTGGAGTGAGTGAGTAACAACCATTGTTACGAACAATGGGAAATTTTCTGTTAGTGTCTATATAAGCATTCAAAATTACAGTTGTATTAACTATGCAAAATTCACTGAACTGTGTATTTAGGCATAAGTCACTTGGCCATTGCGTGTTTTTAAATGAAACATTTCTGAGTGGGTTACATAACTAATTCAATTAAAATTATTTACCCTCCCCTTTTCTGCATATTTTTCTTTGAGTGATTTTGTGAAGGTAAAAGCGTGATCACTAAACAGATAGAATCTGTAGCATTTTTGGTCACTGAGATGATAGACTCTGGTGATGCAAAACAGGAGCGTGATTGGAGTAGAGAAAGAGGGGAAGAAAGATGGAGGGCTTGTCTCCCGTTACCATGAGTTTACTGAATCTCCACTTACTGAAACGAACTTTAACAACAACAAATATGACAAACAGAAAGGAAAGAATACAAAAAAAATAGATGGAGAAATTTCAAAGTAGGGAGGTTGTTAACAGAGAATGTTATTTAAAACTGTATATGCTAACTGAATATTAAAAGTTCATAGAATTGTCAAATCTGACTGGAATAATAATTGAATAAATCTTGTCTTTACTAGTAGAAGTGATGGATGATAGAGAAAAATAGGTTAGAAGAGAGAATGGAAGTAAAAATGAAGAAAAATATAGGCTTATTATAAAATAGTGATGAACATACATTTAATATGTATAAGTAGTCCAGTAACCCCCTATTAAGAAATAAAACAAAAGGTTAAATTGGTGTTCTTTTGGGAGTAGGTCTTGGAGTAAGCATAGCAGAAAAAGTAAAGGAACAGAACAACTCATACAATTATTGACTAATGAGGTTAATACATAAA
>PVKM010050586.1:0-10688 GCA_004027735.1 Carollia perspicillata
TGTGAGGAGGTACAGTGTTTCCACTTATGCCTCCATCTTGGCTGGAAGTCAAGAACATTATTTTTATATAAAAATTTTCCTCTGCTAAAATTTGTGCTCCTATTATCACTGAAAAAAGACAAATATTGCCCTGATTGGTGTGGCTCAGTTGGTTGGGCATTGTCCAGCAAAGTAAAAGATCACTGGTTCGATTCCCAGTCAGAGCACATGCCTATGTTACGGGTTCAGTTTCTGGTATGGGTCCATACAAGAGG
This sequence comes from Carollia perspicillata, assembly GCA_004027735.1. Taxonomy (NCBI): domain Eukaryota; kingdom Metazoa; phylum Chordata; class Mammalia; order Chiroptera; family Phyllostomidae; genus Carollia; species Carollia perspicillata. The sequence goes on from PVKM010050586.1 coordinate 255, forward strand.
CAACCAATTGATGTTTCTGTCTCACATCAATGTTTCTCTCCCTCTCTTTCTCTCTCCTTTTACCTTTATCTAAAATAAATAAATAAAATATTTGAAAAAACAAGTATTTTTATCTTCAATGATAACTTTTGTTACTGAACTCAGTGTTTTTGTATCACCTTCATCTGAATTAACTCCCAAAGCTGTTATCTGATTTCACACATTGGATGTAATAATTAAACCATTATTAATTTCACTTCTCATCTATTTGAAGCACCTGGAGACACTGATATAAAGTTTGTCATGGAGCCATTTGTTTGACTAATTCAGCCAACACTTTAACAGCTACTGCTTCACTTTTCATATATGCATAAGGAGATTGAGAATAAAACTGCGCAAAATAAATTTAGAAGAACAACCATTTGATTTACATGACAAGTTATGCTTCATAGAGTTATATGTAAACCTTCTGTATCTGCATGTGTGTTGCTTGAGCACAGGAAAGTACCATCTTCTGAAGTAGATGCTGATGCTTCTTTAGCAGATAGGTGTCTCCTGGTTTTTGTGTAGTCAGTTACATCACTGTAGTCTTCATGGGTGTTAGACAGCAATTGACATTTTCATGAGTTCCATGTACATCATCAAATTTAGCACCTAATTTTTTGTAAAGACATGTCTTCATTTATTTGTGCTCATTACTGCTAAGAGGATTTATTGCAAAATAGAAAAGCATTATCAAACAATAAAATAAATAGTTGTAGATTTACCACATGCATAAATTATACAACCACTGTTGCAAGAATGTTCAGAATGCTCTCTGTCTATACTGTATGCAGGACTACTTAGCCCCTATTTCCTACACACATTTCATATATATCTAACCTGTAATTCTCCACATCTCCTATCAACCCTGCCAACTGGCAACCCAACAGCCTCTGCAACTTATATCTGGAACTCACAGGCCAAGAAACAACTGGCCAATATACCAAGTGGCAGGCAGCTGGACAATGTCAAATTACTTCTCCACCACTACCTGATAACTGAGGTTAGTAGCTGTCCCTAGCTGCTGTTATCTGGGCACCAGTCTTTTTATCAGTGAGCTCCCTGCCTGCTTTCCATGATGAGGAGGTTAAGTATGTTATATCTGGAAACGGTTATGAAAAGAGGATTATCACTGATTCTCTTTCAGGTTTAATCATGTAAGAACCAAAGAGAAAACAAATTCTGTAGAAACTGTAAGTTCAAGGAGACCTATTAAACCCAAACCACATTATTTTAGCACAACTATCAATTGTAATAGTTAGTTCTACCTTTTCCCACAGCATGGATGGAACTGGAGAGCATTATGCTAAGTGAAATAAGCCAAGCAGTAAAAGACAAATACCATATGATTTCACCTATAAGTGGAACCTAATGAACAAAATAAACTAACAAAGAAAATAGAACCACAGGCATGGAAATATGGAACAGACTGGCAGTAACCAGAGGGGCAGAGGGAAGAGGATAATGGTGGAAAGAAGGGGAAGGAACTAGTCAAAGAACATATATGAATGACCCATGGACATGGACAACAGAGTGGGAATTGACTGTGGGAGCAGGGGTGGAATGGGCAGAGAAGTGCAAAGGGGGGACATTTGGGACCACTGTAACAGAATAAAAATAAAACAATGAAAAAAAAAATGTGAGTCTTGACTGGTGTGACTCAGTTGGTTGGGTGTCGTACTGTAATCTGGATCATCACGGGTTCAATTCCTGGTCAGGGCACATGCCTAGGTTGCCTAGCTCAGTCTCCGGTCTGGGCACATATGAAAGGCAACCGATTAATGTTTTTCTCTTACATCTATGTTTCTCTCTCTTTCTCCCTCCCTCCCCCTCTCTAAAAATAAGGAAAATCTTTTAAAACATACAAATAAAATAAATTTTATAATGTGAGACAAATGCTAAATTGGATGAGATGCAGGAAAATGGCGTAAACTACGACTGTCCAGAAACCAAGGATGTATAGTCATCCTGGTTACACTACTTCTCACTGGATTATCATTTTTTAAATTGTGTTGCCTTTAATAACTCCACATGGTCTTAATCAGTCAGCGTCCTAAAGTAGTAATATCATGATGCTGAGGAACTTTGCACTCAGTTGATTATACTATCCTCTTTAAAATGTCCTTCCCTGTCATGGATTCTGGGGACTTTTTTATCTTTACTCGGATGTCCCCCCTCCTCTACCCAAGCTCAAAATGTTAAAGTGCTTCAGGGCTCAGTCTTAGGCTTGCCTCTCTTCTCTACTTGTATTCTCTCCCTAGGGGACGAGTTCCATGACTTTAAAAACCAATTCTATACTTATGGCTCCTGAATCTATATCTACAGCTAGGGCTTCTTTATAACCACACTCATATTCCCTACTCATTTAATCAACATATCCACTTGGATATTTTATAAATATTTCAAATTTAACATGTCTAAAAATGAACTATTGCCTGGGTTTGAATCCTGCCTTTGTCATTTATTAGTTGTTGCAGCATTGGTTCTTCTATGTGCCTAAATTTCCTTATCTCTAAAATGGGAACATTAAACCTATGGGGACCATATAGAGCTGTGCTAGTCAGTATAAAACTTAGAATATTTGGCATGTATTAAACATTCCACTCAATAAATGTCGACTATTATTATCTCTATGACTTGCTTTTTTCATCAAGCAATAAAACTTGAAATTTTGCTGTCTGTTTATTTGCTTCTCACTAGTCTCCCTTACCAGAATGTAAACTCCTTGAGGATAAGGACAATATCTATCTTATTCATCACTGTATCTTCAGTACCCACCATAGTGCCTGGCTCATAATAGATGTTCAATAAGTATTTGTTGAATTGAATGAATGAATGAATGAATGAATGAATGAATGAATGAAATAACTGCATGGCCCAACTTAAAGGCCCTGAAGCAAAATTTTCTGTCTCTCCTTCTTTCTAATGTGTCTAATTCAGGAAATAACTGGTATAAATGTTGTGCTGTATGGCAGGGGTGTCAAACTCATTTTCACCAGGTGCCATATCAGCCTTGCAGTTGCCTTCAAAGGGCTGAATGTAATTTTAGGACTGTATCAATGTAACTACTCCTTAACTAGGGGCAAGGAGCTTGGCGTTGCCGCCAAGTAGAAACAAGGTGCTGGGCCAGATGAAACGAGATGGAGAGCCGCATTCGGCCCTCAGGCCTTGTGTTTGCCACCTTTGTTGTATGGGATTGGGAAGTGGTTGAGGTATAAATGACCTAATGTAGGTGACCACTAGCTACATAGACTTCAACTATGGGAATTCATAAGTTTTTGTGTGCTATGCACCTCTTTAAGAATTTGATTAAGCCTATATCCTGGCACAGGATAATGTTTAAAGGCACAAAATCGTATATATGTGATTACAAAGGAAACCAATTATACAAAAATGAAATTATCAAAATAATTCAAAGAAATTTGACATAATACATGAGCTTTCCTATTAACACATTAAATATTGAGATTTAGAGATGTAAAAAGTAACAGTATTGAACTACTGGTGAGTAAACCATATTTCAAGTCATATTTTAAGTGATACCTACAATAATAGTGAAGTGGTATAAAATATATTCATGGTTTCTATTGGTGACCAAGTCATAGGTATTAGTAATTCTACTGTGGTTTGTTGCCTGTATCTGTGATTTTAGGAAACTCTGCATTTCAGTGAAAGGCTGGTTCTCATAATAATGCTACATTCCTCCCCCCATCTTAGTTCATGAACCCCTTTGAACTTTATCTATGGGTGCTGGCTTAAGGACTCCTGCCCTGGAGCCAGGGAGTTCAGGACACTGACTAGAGAGAGATCTCACTGTCTATTTATGTAACTCAGGATTCCATTCAGATTGCTTTTTTTTTTTTACCACATCTCTTCAACATTTACGGATGATTCACTCTATATGATGGCAATTGGTTGATAAGTAAAATAACAGAATCTTACATATGCCTGCATGGCCTGTGCCGTTAGTTCTTTTCCCACTTTGCCACTTCTACCATTAGAGTATTGTGATTGAGGATGTGGGTGGATCATCTGTTCTTACAGACTCTAACAATGAAAGTACTCTGTGCAATCTTGTGGAGTATATTCCATGGAGCTGATCATCCTTTTCAGGGTTCTCAAATTGTGACATGCAGAAGCACTGGAAATGTCTATCAAACATGCTGATTCTTAGTTCTAACCCCAGAGATTTTTTTTTGCTTAAGATGCCATATTTATTATGTTACATTTTTCTTTTGTTTATGCCAGGAATTTTTTAACTAATATAAAGCTTAAGTAAGTGAAATTTGGAAGATGATGGGATCTAATTGGTTACTTCCTTACTGATTTGTTTACATTCAACATCATTTTGTATTAGTTTCAGGTGTAGAACATAGTGGCTAGACAATCACATACTTTACGAAGTGTTTCCTGGTATTTCTAGTACCCACCTGGCATCATACATAGTTATTGCAATATTATTAACTCTGTTCCCTATGCTGTGCTTTACATCTCCATGACTATTTTATAGCTACCAATCTGTACTTCTCAATCCCCTCATCTTTTTCACCCAGTACCCCGACCTCCCTCCCCTCTGGCAACCATAAGTATGTTCTTTGTATCTACGTACCTGTTTCTCCTTGTTTTTCATTTATATTGCCTTTTAGACTCCACATATACGTGAAATTCTTTGGTATTTGTCCATATCTGACTGATTTATTTCATTGAGTATAATACCTTCTAGGTCAATCTATGCTGTAAAAGATGGTTAGATTTTATTCTTTTTTTGTGGCTAATATGTCATTGTATATATGTACCACTTCTTTATCCACTCATCTACTGATGGACACTGAGGTTACTTCTATATCTTGGCTATTGTAAATAATTATGAAATGAACATAGGGGTGCATATATTCTTTCAAATTTGTGTTTTGGATTTCTTCCAACCCCAGAGATTGTGATTGTGTAGATTGGTGTGGGGTGGTGAGTCTGGGACTCTAACAAGCATTGTAAGGGAAGAGGAACATTGCTGTGAGGCTATATAGGTTTCTGGGACAGCCCTGGACTAAGACTTATTCTATTTCTAGCCCTTGCCTCTCCTCATCCTAACTTCTCCCTGTTTCCTGCTATATAAAACCCTACCAACTGCATACAATTCATTTGGCAATAGCCTGGTCTCCTTCCTTCTTTAGCAGAGCAAACTTTTCTCAGTGAAAGCTGCTCTTACCGCACATGGAAAGTTTTCTGGTGTACAGACATTTCAGCTCATTTTTCCTACTATCTTTTATCAGGAGATGACTGTCAATTTTCTTCCTTAAGATGTTGAGATATTGTTGGAATTCACTATTCTGAACAATCAAGTTTGGTATGTACTACTTCATTGTTGGTTTACCACCCTGGGTGGTGGACACAGAGGATACACTATCCTGATCCCCATTCAAGGAATGACTTGCTGCCCAGCTGTGAAGAGTTTGTTCACACACCTGCTACCAGTTACTGTAGGGTCAGCCTCCATGTCTAGTTATGAGGCCATGCTCTTCCTGGGGCAGCCAGTTCCCAGTGATTGAAAAGAGAGAGGTGGGCCTGACCTTGTCAGCTCATTGTGGAATACTCTTATAGGCAATTCTTTCTCCAGACTTCCCTGTTAGGTTAGCCAAGGCTTTGTTAGGCTGGTATCACCATTTCACTCCTTTGCCCAATCTTGCCTCCCACTCGTTCCTTTAAAAGATATTGATATCTACACATTTTGTTCCCCAAATTCCACCTCAGCATATGCTTCTAGAAAACTAAACCAGTGACACCCCATTTCCTGCCCTTATAGCAACTACAACTGAAGTTCACAGTCTGAGGAATCAAAGATAGTGGCAGAGTAGGTAGAAGTTACACTCACCTTCTCCCAGGACCAAACCGAAATTACAGCTAAATTATAGAACAGTCATCCTGAATAACTAGCTGAAGACCACTTGAACAGAAGTCTTATGACCAAGGATTAACAGAAGAAGCCATACTGAGACTAGTAGAAAAGGTGGAGTAACAAAGAGGGCTGGCCCTGCTCCCATGGACAGAAGCTGAGATTCTGGCAGGATATCTTAGTGGTGGAGATTTCCTCTGAGGAATGAAGAGTCTCAACCCCATGCCAGAACCCCCAGTCCAGAGCACCAGTGCAGGGAAGAAGCACCCACTTAACATCTGGTTGTAAAGATCAGTGGGGATTCTGTCCACCAGAGAGAGATGGAGTCTGTTAGAAATCCAACACTCTCTTAAAGGGCCAATGCACAAATCTTGTTCACAGCCACTCACTCTAGGCTCAGGCAGAGGGAGGGCCACCTGGAACAAATTAGAGTCCTATGAAGAGAGCCTGGGGTTTGTGGCTCCAGGAAGAGAGGTGAAGGGACAATAGCCAGTGTCCCTGCACTGAGTCACTCTCCCACACTACAGATACCACCTTTCTTGAATGTAGGGCTCCCCTTCATAGGGCATCATTACATCCCTATGGAAGGAATGTAATAACCCCACCCTTCAGACTCCCTGTCATGTGTCCTGCAGAGCTTACACCCTCTGGATGAGTCAGCTGCCTGGGCCCAAAGTGTAGAGGTCTGGGTGGACACAGAGGATGTCACTGACTAATTTGCATGGCTCTGGGGCTGAGGCCATTCCCCCTACCTTCCCATGAGACTGACCCACATCTCCTCCTCATGGGAGATCCACTAGCCCCACCTTTCTAACTCGTAGTGACCCTCCCCTGCTGAGCTTGGGCTTTCTAGGTTGTCCAGGCAGAATTCTGGGGAGACTGATTGGGTGGCTCTAGGATGGGGGACATTTTCCTTCACACGCCTGACCAGTGCAGGGCCTTCCCTCTACAACTCTTGGTCTGCTTGGGCCTACATTTGCTGAGTGGCCTCAGACCTGCACTGGCACCAAGGTTGAACCTGTATCATTCTGGTGAACATTATTTGCCGCTACTTCATGCAACTTGTGTACTTCCAAAGGCTCTTTCAGTGGCTGAGCCTAACAGGCAGCTGGCAGGTAGAAGCAGGTGGAGGTGGATTTCAGCGTGCCTTGGGCCTTTTGTTCACTTGCCCTCGGGCTCAGTGCTGGCAGAAGCCAAGCTTGGTGTGCATCTTGGCCCTTCCCACACACACCAAGGCCCAGCAGGGGAAGCCACAAATTGTGGATCCTTTTGTAGCTCAAAACAGGTAGCCTAGGGCCAGTCACAGACAGTGTTTGACATTGAATTGCACCAGCATCCCTCCAAAGAGGCCCCAGAACCAATACACCCAGTGACAACTCCAGACAACATCAGAGCAGGATCCAACTAGCTCAAAAAGTAGCCCATCCAAAGGGAGATCTTAGCAGGCACCAGATCTTTCTGGGGTAAATTCTTTTTCATGTGGTCAGCACCCACAGAGCAGCTCATACAATGTGGTCAGGGTCAATGCTCACAATCACCTAGCCTTAGGGTCAACCCCATGCATGGCGAGGCCAACAGCAATCAAAACTCAACTACATCTAGAGAGCTCAAGTAATCCACACAAGGGACATTCCTGGAGCTCACCTTGCTCTGGTGATAAAGTCTGTGCTATATGAAGTCACCACACCGAGATTGGGAGACAGAAAATCTACCTCATACACGGAAACAAATACAGAAAAAATGGGCAGCCAAAATGGGAAGACAAAGAAACATGCCCCAACTGTAAGAATAGAAAAAATTCCCAGAAAAAAATAAATGAAATAGAGGCAGGCAATCAACCAGATACAGAGTTCCAAACAGTGGTTATAAGGATGTTCAAGGAACTTAGGGGGAGAATGAATGAACTCAGTGAGAACTTAAATAAGGAGATAGTAACTGTAAAAGAGGACACAGAAACCCTAAAAAAATCCAGTCAGAAATGAACAAATTATCTGAAATGAAGAATACACTAAAAGGAATAAAAATAGGTTACATGAAGCAGAGGATCAAATTACTGAATTGGAAGTAAAGGTAGCAGAAAACACCCAATCAGAGCAACAAAAAGAAACGAAATTATAAACAATGAGGATAAAATGGGTGACAGAGCATCTGCTTTTCCGTGTAGCCAATGGAAATTGAAATCACCTTTTGTACACTTGGTAGACTCATCTTCAGTCAACAACACTGTGCTGACTAACTTTTCAGAGGTTGCAGCCTATTCAAAGCCAAGAAGGATAAGATGGCAGCCAAGTAGGTGGAAACTGACTCTACTTGCTCCTACCACCAACTCGTATACTTGACTGATCTTCTGAAAAATAAACTGAACATTCAATGGAATCTTAGCTGATATGAAGTTTGGAAGCCAAGGAGTATAGAAGATGCTTCACAACAGGCAGTAAGGAGATTCTATAGGTTGAAGGGGAAATACACAGTGTGTGGTTCCTGCAGCCATGGAAAGCCTGGTCAGAGATGACAGCTTTGCAGCTCCCTTCCTTCCTAGAGCAGGGAGCCCTCAGATCCAGGCCATGACACACTTTGATACACAAAGTCTGGGAGATCCAGGCTACACATACACACAGTGAGCAGCAAGCACGCCCATAGCTGCAGTGGCAAATGCCAACCAGGAGAGTGCCACAGAGAAAGAAAGGGATTCTATCTGCACCTGGGTTTGATGGAGGAGGCAAGCCACGGCCAGCCATGACTGTGAGAGACTCTTGGCTTTTTGGAGAGGTGGTGTGCATGGAAAGTGGACAGTGACTCAGTGCTGCACTAGAAGTGCCTAGAGAGACTTTTTAAAAGGGGAGCTGAAGCTTGCTGGGCAGGGATCCTGTGTGCAGATGCCCTGCCAGCAAGGGGAAAGGACTGAAGGTGCAGCTTGCTCCCACTGAGGGCAGCACAGCAGAGATCAGAAAGGTGCAAAGCAAAGGGACTTTTCAGCCCCAGCCCAGCAGTGCAGCTGGCAAGATGGAGGCTGTGCAGAGTGCAAAGCTCAGGACTGTATCTGCTGCAAGGGCAGTGGGCTGGGAACTGGATGGGCAAAAATTGGGCACCTGAGATTATTTACAGCCAGGCAGAGCCCCCTTCCCCAGCAGAGAGCAAACCTGCATGAAGGAAAGGATGCACCTGGCCCCCATCTCCTGCAGGCTCACAAGCACCATTGATGGGAAAATCTGAAAAACAGGCAGGACAGGCTCAAGAACCCCATGCGGGGTGAATATCTGCAAAAGAGAAAGAGAAAGAGAAATACCTAATGGGCCCATTTTGAACTTCTCACAAGGAGACAAAATACGCTGGTTCCTAGGGCCCTATTTCACTGAAGCCAACAAGGCAGGGAGATCAGAAATCAGTGCAACAGGGGGGATCAGGGACCTGCCCAGCCTTGGCTCACACATAGAGCTCCCATCAGCATCAAGCAATAAAGAGCTGACCCTTTTACACAGATTGGTCCCTCCTTTGAAACAGACAGCTAATTCATCAGAAGTTATACAGTATTGGAAATAAGCTGGGACAGACAGAGACGAGTAGTGCAGGGGCAGAGGGATCACACCCACAATTTTCCCAGAAGACTGAACAGTGCCTCCCAGGGGAGACTCAGGGGTTCCACCCTCCCAATTGCAACAGAAGCCTGCTCTCGAGGCAGGTGCAAGTAATACAGGCAACACTGCCAGAAGCTGGACAACCCACCTTGGGTCCTTGAGCTGATAAAAAGACAGAGGCAAATCCGGAAAGAGAAGACAGAAGGCAAACACCAAACTCTGCTGAGATGAATTCCACCTCATTCTTCTTCAGAATTTGCATTATTTTTTCTTCCTTTTGCATAGCCTTTTAATATTTCTTTTTTTACTTCAATTGTATTCCAATGAATTCACTATTCTTTGTGTTTTATTTTTATTCTTTAATTTAGATTTTATATATTTTTAAAAGATGTTATGTAGGTGTGTATTTTTTTATTTTGATGTTCCCAACAGTTTATTTCTTTTTAATACAAATTTATTAATACTTCATGTTGCCTCTGTATTTTTAAAATATATTTTATTGATTATGCTATTACAGTTGTCCCATTTTCCCCCCTTCCCTCCCCTCTACCTTACACACCCCCTCGCACCCATACTCCCCCCCTTTAGTTCATGTCCATGGGGCATACACATAAGTTCTTTGGCTTCTACATTTCCTATACTATTCTTACCCTCCTCCTTTCTATTTTCTACTTACTATCTAATGCTACTTATTTTCTGTGCCTTTTCCCCTTCTCTCCCCTTCCCACTCCCCTGTTGATAGCCATCCACGTGATCTCCAGTTCTGTGTTTCTGTTGCTGTTCTAGTTGTTTACTTTTGTTTTTATTTTAGGTGTGGTTGTTAGTTATTGTGAGCTTGTTGTCATTTTACTGTTCATATTTTTTATCTTCTTTTTCTTAGATAAGTCCCTTTAACATTTCATATATAAGGGGCTTAGTGATGATGAACTCCTTGAACTTGACCTTATC
>PVKM010050587.1:0-10689 GCA_004027735.1 Carollia perspicillata
AAAATTGATCCTGTTAACCATTTTTAGGGGTACAGTTCAGTGGCATTAAGTACATTCACACTACGGCACAGCGCACCCCCATCCTCCTGCAGAACTTCTCATCACCCCGAACTAGTTAATGCTGATTCTTGGTGTTCACAGTCTTTCCAGTGTCCGCATCGACTTCTCTGGACCAGAGAGAGAGGCTGGAAGATCTGCTTTGGGGGGTAAGGTGGGGGACAGGATAAGGATCGAGGAATTTCCTTTCTAGTGAGAGACGCTTCTTTTCTTTTTTTTAAAAAAAGTGTTTTCTTGCTTTAGGGAGTCTTCAAAGATTTTATTTATTTACTTTTAGAGAGAGGGGAAGGAGTGAGGAAGAGAGGGAGAGAAACATGTGAGAGATACATAGATAGGTTGTCTCTTATATGCCCCCAGTGGGGGGCCTGGCCCGCAACCCAGGCATATGCCCTGATTGGGCATCGAACCAGCGACCTTTTGATTCACAGGCTGGTGCTCAATCCACTGAGCCACATCAGCCAGGGCAAGATATGTTCCTTAAAAGAGGAAAGTGGCTGGGTTTTCACACAGAAATCCTGTGGGCCTAGTTTTAGGACCCTGACTTCTGTGTAACCACTCGAGGTTTTAAGAATACAAGAGAGAGCTCCTTGAATGAATGGAATGTCAGATGCTCCTGGGTCTTAACAGACTCAGTAACGTCTCCAAGGGCAGGCCCTCTGCAGATCGGCCCGAGTTGGCAGGCGAGGAGCAGCGATCACATTCACTTGAGAAATTATGTTACATGAGTCAGTGGTGCCTGGTCTCATTTTTGCTCTGTGTGTAAAATGTCATCTTGTATTAATTCATTAACTAGACTTACTTTTCTTAAGAGCTTAATGAGCTCACTGGCCAAATTACTAATATCAGAGTTGCCTGGGACCCAGGCTCCAAGTGCATAACCACGGATAATGAAGTTTCCATTTATTCTGGCTGTCCCTCAAGCCGATGCCCTCCTGCTCCACTGTCCCACGGTGTGGACTCCTTCCTGACCTGCGCCTGCCCCTCCCACCACATGAATTCCAGGCAACCTGGTTACTACCCAGAGACCAGTGTGCTGGCTCCTGCGGACGGGTTGTGCGCCACTCCAGGGGCGCTCTGCCCCTCAAAGTCCTCCCGGGTCTGTGTAGGTACCAGACCAGTTTTCAAGGGTCTCAAAGCAGAGTGCCTTTTTCTCATTCACACGGTGGAGCTGTCTGGACCGACAGAGGGACGAAAGCAGCTGACACGGGTGACTTGGGTGTTCCTCTGCTTCTCAAAAATTCCCTTCTATGGGTACAAAAGGAATTTCCTATAAGAGATCTTCTTTTTTTTCCTTATCGGACTGGCAAAAGCAAGAATGGACTTCGCAATTTGCTGGCCAGGACTTGGGAAAACAGGCGTGATCATGAATGCAGGATCAGTGGGGGTGGGAAATTCGTATGAGTAAGCATGGTGACAGGGTCAAAATATACATAAAAAAAAGGACATTTCCTTTGACCTAGCCATTCCACTCTGAGAAACCTATCTGTGTGTGTGTGTGTGTGTGTGTGTGTGTGTGTGTGTGTGAATGTGTGAGAGAGAGAGAGAACTTGTTCCTCCATCCATCCCTTTACTCGTTGGTTCTCTTGTATGTGCCCTGGCTGGGGCATCGAAGCCACACTCTTCGTGCATGGGGATGACACTCTAAACACCTGAACTACCTGGCAGGGGTGAGAAATAACTTCTTAATTTAAGTATTTGCTGAAGCATTGTTCATAATAGCATATATATCCAAAAAGTTCTAAGCATCTATCAATTGCAGCATGGCTAAATTATGGTGTATTCAGGCATCTTTAAAAAATTAGGGCAGCTCTACATACACTGATAAAGCAACCTGAAAGATACTGTATACATGAAAACGAAAAAGCAAAGTTCAATGGAGAACGCACAGACTGTTTCTACAGGGACACACAGAACTGGCATCACTGGCAGTGTCCAAGGAGAGAAACGGGCGAGAGAGGGACTTTGGTTTCCTCTCCTACTCTGTGCAGCCTGTGGTCCTGTGTTATCTACTGGAAATGCGCACGATGGCGCACCTTGCTTCCTTCTTTCCGCATGATGTGAGGGCTCCCCGGGTCCATGTCCCCGTCACTCACTGAGACCCCTTGCTGACATGCCACTCCCTGAGGATGCTCCAAAGCCTCCAGCCTGACCTTGGGAATCCCCAAAACATGTTCTGGAATGTTCACTGCCCTGTTCAAATGGTCTGTTCACCCTTCCTCTGAAATATTAACTCCAATGTGTTTTTTAAAAATTATTTTTTGTTTATTTTTCTCCAGATGAACTATTTTAAGAAGTGAGGTTTCTTGAGGTGTCATTTACACACAATAAAACTACAAAGCTGTAGATACCCTTTAAAAATGGACAGTTAGGTGAATTTTAACAAAACAGAACACGTGCATAACCTCTACCATAAACACGATATGGAACCTTCACCCCACCACACCCTGCTACTTTGTTCCTGGGCTCCTGGGCAGTCACCGGAAACCACTGAGTCACATACATGGAATCATACTGTGTGTAGCCAATTGTGTCTGGCTTCTTTCACTTGGTAAAATGCCGCTGACATTCATCCATGTTTCTGTGAGCATCCCCACTTCGTTCCTTCACATTGCTGAGCAGTATTCCACTGAATGGACGGGTGTGCCGCAGTCTGTTTATCCATTCACCAGGTGAGGGAGCGAATAGGGTGGTTGCCAGTTTCTGGAAAGCAGGTCTTTATGCTGACATATAGTTTTCACGTTTACCGATATATATTTAGGGGTAAGGTTGCTGAGTCATATGGAAAGTATATGTTTAACTTGGTAAGAAACTGTTACACTGTTCCCCAAAGTGACGACAGCATTTGGCTTCCCCTGCCCGGCCAGTTGCACCGCAGCCTCATCTGCGCTTAATATGCTCAGTCTTATAAATTTTGGCCATTATGCTAGGTGTGCAGTGGTATCACTGAGGCTTTAACTTGCATTTTCCAGTGACTAATGAGGTTGAGTATCTGCTCTGTGCTGATTTGCCATCCTTAGATCTCTGGTGATGTGTCTATTTAAATCTCTTACCCATTTTTAAATGGGTTTGTCTGACTACTTATTATTGAGTAGTAAGTGGCTTTTATACGAGTATGTTCTGGGATACAAATCCTTTTCCAGAAATGTCATTTGCAAATGTTCTCTCCCAGGCTGTGGCTTGTCATTTCATCTACTTTATGGTATCTTTTATAAGATAAGTGTTTTAAAAAATTTTTCATGAAGTACATTGTATTAATTATTACTTTTCCTTTCTGTGCCTTTTGTATCCCATCCAAGAAATTGTTGCCTAAAAGAAGTTTTATAGCTTTAGTTCTTACATTTACTTCCATGATCCACTGCAAGTTAATTTTTGTTTATGGGACAAGTTGAAGTTCAATGTTCTTTCCCCCCTCCCTTTGGATCTCCAACTGTTCCAGCACCATTTGTTAAAAACCCTATTCTTTCCTATTAATTACCTTGGCACCTTTGTTGCAAATCAATTGACCGGACAAGCCTGGGTCTATTTCTAGATTCGCTATTCTGTCTGCCTGAGCCACATACCAATTTTTACGCCAGTAACAGTGTTGATAACTACAGCTTTACAGTAAGTGTCAACATCAGGTGGCGAGAGACTTTCGTAAATAGAACTTGGTTTCTGATTCTAAAAACCCATGGTGATTATTCAAATTAAAGTAAGACAGCAATGTCCAAAACATACAAAATTCCCCCCGTAAACCAACTAGAAAGCCACTGGAGAAAAACAATCAACGGCTTGGTGTACACTAGGTGTTGGTTCACTTTATCTGTTAAGAGCCAAATTGTAAATATTGTATGCTTTATGGGATGCGCAATTTAAGTACCTCTGTAGGGCAAAAAGCGATACTCCGTAGGACAAACAATACATCAATGAATGAGGATTTCTGTTCCTCAATCAAACTTTACTTACAAAAGCAGGAGGCAGACTGGATGTGGCCCACTGGCCTTAGTTCACTGACCCTCAGCACAGAGCCTTCAAAAGGGTTATTCACAGACCAGACACACATGCACCTTTCTTCAGGCCGTGCAAAAATTTCTGCGGCAGACATCTGCCCTCACCCATCCACATCTTCATTAAGGAGTAGCTGTGAAGTGTTCCATTATAGACTATGCCACAATTTACTTATCCGCTGAGAGAGGGAATTGGGAACAACTCACCCCTATGGGTGTACATTTAGGTTGCCCCCCACCTTTAGCACCATTCAAAACAATGTCATAACAACATTTAGGCAGACCAACCAGACGATGAAAGCCTAAGGAGAGGAACAGGCTTGCTTTCTGTCCACCAGTCTACAGTCGGTGCTCAACACAGATGCTGAGTACGTTAGTGATCTGTGTGGTCCCTGGGGCAGAGATTTCTTAGGACGGGCTCCTAGATGGTAGCCGCTTCTCCGGCCACATGGTCTCCTGGGTTTGAACACTGCAGGTTGTCTTGCAGATCAGATGGGGCCCGGTCCTCGGGCATGCTGTTAGAGGAAGCTTGTGGCTGTAGGTACCAATCCAAAAGGCAGAAGCCGAGAAGGGACTGCCTCAGCCCCGCCCCACTCTGTGCAGCAGCAGCTCCACCCTCCAGGCCTCACCCACTTCAGGGGTTCAGCATCGCCATCCCTGGCTGATGCCTGCCCAGCTCCTGAGTGTGAAACGAGAGACCCCATCCACCGGGAGTGCTGTGTGACACCCTGCCATTGTGACACCTGAGAAGAAAGGAGCTGATCCTGTTAAATGCACGAGGAGCGCAAGGCAGCCGTGGGTCTCTTCTTCACATCTGCACGTCTGTGACGGCCCCTGCATAATCAGTTCATCGGTGCTGCGTCTGCCTGTTAAACTGTATTACCTGGGGAAACGCTGAGTGTGCACACTTGGCCCTAGTGAATGCAGAAAACTTTCTGAATAATTTAGGAAAAGGGCTGATGACAGAGGCATTACAGGCAGGGCTCCCAAGGGGGAGCTTTACAGACCATGAACAATTTCACAGCTTCTGGAGATTTCAGAGAATCTTAACACAACTGGGGCAGACACCCCGCAGCGAAGGGCTATTCATTTGGCACACAGTGGGGCCTTGTGCTCTAGTCCCAGAGCTGGCAGACGAGGATCTTCACAGGGGGGCACAAGCACATCTGACCCCGGGCAGACAGCACACCAGCCCTGGGGCGGGCAGGTCCTAGTGCCCATGCCTCCTTCCCTCCGCCACTGCCGCCTTCATCCCAGCCATGGTCTCCTCTATCCACCCTGCCCCGCCTGCTCCCTACAGTCTCTTTTCCCTTGGCTGCAGAGTGCTCCTTCTAAACCCTAAACTCCTCCATCTCCGTTCAAAACCCTGCAGTGGCTTCCCATAAACACAGTATAAAGTCCAGAGTCCTCACCACAGCCTCCCGGGCCCTAAATAACCTTGCCTGTTACCACTCCAACCTCTCCTGTCCGCTCATTCTGCTGCGGACTCCTTGGCCTCCCTACTGTGGTTTCAGAACACAAAAAACCCCTACCCCAGGGCCTTTGCACATGCCGCACCCTCTGCCTAGGCATTTGCATCACTCACCCTATGCCACTCAAGTCTCTGCTCCTAGGTCAATGTTAGCAGGAAGACATCCTGGGCCACCACCATCCTCTCCATCTCCTACCCTGGCCTTATCTGTCTTCACAGCACTTGTCACTGCCTGTCACTGTTCACTGTGTTTGTATGGAATCATCTCCTTCCTACCGAAAGGCAACCCTGTGTGGGCACAGCCAGACTCTGCTCACGTGTCGCTGCATCTCCAATACCCAAAATGGTGCTCAGTGAACTGTTGGGGGATGCGGGCAGAGGGCCTCTAGCTCCGTGGCTCTGTGTGTCTCGGTTTCAGCGTGCTGGGCTCCTGCAGAAGCACTTGCATCCTTCACAGGAGACTAAGCACTGCGTGTGCCAAGTGTTTCATGGCCGGCACTCATTTAGCCTCACAGGTGAGAAAAATAAGTCTCGGAAAAGTAAGGTCACACACCCCAGGTCACACTGCCTACAAATGACAGAGTACAGCCGTGAGCCTAGGTCTGTCGATCCAACACCCAGAGATCCTATGGCATAAGGGCAGGTCCCACTCAAGTCTGTGGAGGCGATTTGCTCTGAGGAATGGGAAACCACCTCTGTGGCTGAAACAGTCATGGTATTACTAATGGGCAGCCATTGAGCTTAGGACTGTAGAGAAGATACATGTTCACTGCTTAAAATACACAAAGTCTGTCTGGAAAAAGTCCCACCAGTGTTAATATAACAAGAATGGTTTGCATGATATCAATGTAACCTGGCAGACAAGGAGAATGGATTAGAACGTGCATGTGTGAATAGTGATGACTTCACTGTACTAGTCAGTGGGGGTGGTAGGTGCTGTTGAGTGAGCATGTGTACTGTGTGGCTGTCGCATTCAAAACGACTGAGAGAGTAGAACAATGAATCTGCATCGAATTTTGCGTAAAGCTTCAACGTTCCTCTGTAGAAACTATTTGGATGATTTAGAAGGCCGAGGCTATGGGTAACTGGTGATTGGCAGCTTCATCACAAAAACACGCCCACTCAAGCATCACATCTCATGCAGAGATTTTTTGAGAAACATTATTATTTTCATTTTCAGCTATATCCACTCCACTGTTGATTCCCTGTAAATTTTTCTTTATTTCACTTAGTATAACCTTCATTTCTGCCTGGGTCTGTTTTATGTGGCTGAAGTACCCAGTGAGTTCCTTGAGCATCCTGATAACCAGTACTTTGAACTCTGCATCTGAGCAATTGCTTATCTCCATTTTGTCTAGTTCTTTTTCTGGAGTTCTGTTCTGTTCTCTCATTTGGGCCATATTTCTTTGTCTCCTCATTTTGGCAGCCTCCCTGTGTTTGTTTCTGTGCATCAGGTACAGCTGCTTTGATTCCCTGTCTTAGTAGTGTGGCCTATTGTAGAAAAGCACAGAGGTAAGTTGGATGGGGCGGAGCCTCAGGTACTGTATTTTGCTGTGTATAATGCTCACTTTTTTGCTCAAATTTTTGAGGAAAAAGTAAGAATGCACATTATACATGGGTAAAATAATCCCATGTATAATGCACACCAAAACATGGGTGTACATTATACATAGCAAAATACAGTAATCACCAGGGTGGGGGAACCCACGTGGCCACTCTATGCCTCCATGTTGGGGAGGGCTCAGAAAGGAGACCATGCCGCTGCCTGGCCTCTGGAGTTTTGTCTGGGAGGAGGCTGTCTCCTAGCACTCACCCTGATGCCAGTCACTTCAATTTCTCCCCATATGCCAGCTCTTGCCCTGGTGCTGGAGCCCAGAGAGAGTGAGTCTGAGTAAGTCCTGAGTCTGTTGCAGGCCCTTTAAAAGGAGATTGCTGAGAATCTGCAGTTTCTTCTGCTGCCCCAACCCCCACTGGTTTTTACAGCCAGAAGTTATAGGGACTTATCTTCCTGGCACTGGAACCCTGGGCTGGGTGATCTGTGTGGGGCCGTGATCCCTTGCTCCCAAGGTATCCTTCCCAATTTTTATCCACCACACATGTGTGTGGGACTGCCCATCCCGTGTTTCTGCACCTCTCTGCTTGCCTCTGTGTGTCGTCCTCGTCTCTGCACCTCCGCCCCTCCTATCTGCCTGAATAAATGTGGCTTAACTCTTTGGTGGTTTGACTTCACTGCTCAATTGTCTGATGATTCTGGGTGATATTTGTTTTATAGTCTGGTTGTAATGTTTGCTGTGGTTGTGTGAGGAGGCAAGCTGTGTTCGCCCACACCTCCACCTTGACCAGAAGTCTGGGAGGCTGAAAGGATTTAATGAACACCAGTGGGAAGCTGTCCCCAGCCTCAGGCCTGAGGGGTGGGGATGTGGCTTCTAGAAGCAGGTGAGATCTGACAGGAGCTGAAGCCTTCCTCTGACGAAGGTGGCCACCGCTGATCTGTGGCCTCACCGACAGGGGGCTGGGGGAACAAACGTTCTGATCTTTTCCTTTTTCCACCTTCTATCCCTTGCTGGTGCTTCCGACGGACCAAACCCACCAAAGCGAGATGGTAAGAGGCCCAGCAGATACAGCCCGTGAACATCAGCCATTGCTGCAGAGAGGAGACTGGCTGTGAACAGTGATCAGAGCTTCCAGGGCTCCCCGTTCTCCTGCCACAACCTCCGGGGAGCCCCTTCCCTCAGCCCTGCAAGTCCCACCTCCTCTTGGCCTTTGCTCAACTGCTACCACTTTCATGAAGCCTTCCACTGTCCTCTCTACTGGAATGAAAAGGTTCCTTTCTGTGTGCCCCTCACCACCATGACATCTTGCTTCATGCCATGTCTGACAGCATGCTGGAGGCAAGGTGGCTTAAGCGAAATGGGGACAACTGGAGGTCCCTCTGGCCCAGTGCTGACCAGCCCTGCCCGGCCGGGCTCACGGCCCCACGCAGGGAAGCACCTTCCTTCAGAGCCGGCACTCATGCTCACTGCACCCCGATTGGAAATACGCGAAACCACCTGAAGGAGCAAAGCAAAGATTATCTATTCCGAGCCTACCGTAGCAAGGGAGTCATGCTTCACTTGTGTTTTGGTAGAGACTGGAAAGCTGGCAGAGGAGTGGGAAAGCGTCTCAGTGGGGAAAAAGGACAGCTTCAGGTAAGTCCGGGCTGGGGACAGTTGGCACAGGGAAGTTGAGGGGGCCTACGTAATTGTTTAGGGGTGCATACTTAGCTTTCTCCTCTTGACCCTAAGCTAGAAATGGGGATTAACATTAGGGAGGCTGTCAGTCATTAATCAAGCCTTGGATGCTTAGGGCCCATGGTTAAGGGGTCGATGTTTGGCTTCGTTGGGCCGGTCACTGTGGGTTGTGGGTCAGCGTTCTGGTCTTACACACCATCTGCCGGTGTCCGTCTGTGTACTGAGTCTCTCACTGACTATGTAACCCACGTGTGCAGGTCTGGCCCACATCCCACGGCTGCCTAAGTCCCCGTGACACCCGGGGCAAGTCTAATGCTCGGTTCCATTGTCTTTGAAGTGGGGGCAGCAAACAGCCACTGCGCAGAGTGGCTGTAAGGCCAAGAGTGAGGGTGGGGAAGCCCCTGTCATGGAGTGGCAGGTCTGTGGAAGGAGACACTGGTACTGCTGTGCGGCCATCTGCGCACACGGGGAAGGCAGGAGCTAGAGGAGGATAAGTCAATCCAGTGGAAAAAGGCGGCGTGCATGGCGGCGAGTCTGTGTGGAAGTCCGACGGGCTTAGCTTCTGCTTTTGTCACAGACCGCATGGGTGACCTTGACCAGTTTACAGCCCCTTTCTCAGCCTCGTCTGTAGAACTGGGATTAAAAACCTGCACCTAACCCAGACCTGATAGGAACACTAAAGACTATTTTTTTAAACCAGAACTGAGAGGGTTGACCGTGAGCCCGTTTCTGGGACTTCCTTTAATCTGTGCGAAGACTCTGCTCTCTTCACATCCAGTTAAGAAGGGCCCTGTGCCCTGGCCGGCATGGCTCAGTAAGTTAGAATGTCGTTCCATAAACCAAAAGGTGATGGGATTGATTCACAGTCAGGGCACATGCCTAGGGTTCAGGTTCGATCCTCAGTCAGGGCGCACACAGGAGGCAACCAATCGATGTTTCTCTCTCACATCGATATCTCTCTCTCTAAAAGCAATGAAAAAAAAATGTCCTCAGGCGAAGATTAAAACAAAACAAAAAAAGCCCTGTGAGTGGTAACTGGCCAAGAAGAGGAAATGCTGTCCAGAGGAGACAGGAAGAGCAGCCAGGACTTTAGGGACACGGAAGGTGTGACCTTCAAAGGGCTGGGCCGAGAATTGAGGAGGGAAGTCTCGCTGGGTGCACATTCATTTATCCACTTAACGAAGCCCCGATCTTGGCTGGGCCCTGTGCTCAGTGCTGAGGATTCTGGAACCGAATGGCAGGACCTGACCCTGGAGAAGCTCACCTGTGGGAGAGGCCCTGGGCCCACTTCTCTCCAGCCCGGCCCTGGGGCGACCTCTGCCCTCCTGCAGCCAGTCACAGGGGCCATGGCCACTGTAAACCAAGGGCGTCCCACATCCACTCTGGCTTCCCTGTTTAAAAAAACGCCCTGTGGACTGCAGCGCCTTTGGGGATCCCAATCCAAGCTCATCTTCTGTCCCGATTTAGATACGAATTGAAGAAGTTTAATTTAAAGGGCAGACCAACACACAACTGCATCAAGAGAGAACCATGAAAACCCCACTGAACCATTACCATGGCAACTCAAGTTTCTAAAATTAACCAAAGGGAGGGTGACGGGAAATCCACGCTGCCAGCCTGCCCAGTGTCAGCAGGACCACAGCAGGAGCCATCCTGCCTGAAGCATCGGGAAATCAGACAGAGAAGGGACCCATCCGCCGGAGGGCTGGGGGAGAGAATGACGGTTTCTAAGACCATCCAGAACCAGGAGACAAGCACCATACAATTAAACTCAAAACGAGAGAGATGTCTACGAGATGAGAAAGTTCTAAGGCTGAAGACAGAATAAGGCAGACACCCTGGGAATACTCGGTTGTTCTTATTCCAAAGGACCAAAGGGGTTCTGGCCCGGCCCGCCTTTGGGCAAAGGGGGCAAGGAAGCAGCCCTGAAAGGCCCTGCATTTTT
>PVKM010050588.1:0-10680 GCA_004027735.1 Carollia perspicillata
GAAGGTTCCCAGTTCACACTGAGGAATAAAGTATGAATGATGTGCAAAATGGGTATCATCCCTCCTAGGACAGTGAATGACCAGATGTTTCATGGGGAGGAAGGACCTTATAGTAACCTCAGCTACCCTAAGAACATCCTAGCACCTAAGAAACTGCCTTTTTGATTGCTACGTTATGGCTGAAAATGGAATGCATGAAGTAAAAAGACTAACCAGCACAGCATAATGATGGAGCGCATGGACACTTGCACTAGATTCCCTGAGTTCAACTACAGCGCCATTACCTCAGCTGTGTGACCTTGGGCAGATTGCTTGACCTCCCTGTGCCACAATTATTGCATCATCTAGAAACAGGATAGTACCACCTACGTTTTGGAGTTATAAGGAATAAATACTAGTAAGGTTAATATTAGTAAAGCACTCACACGCTTGCCTCATAGTTAAAAACTGTGTACTAGTTACAGACAGTACAATGCAAACTTCCTGAAACAAATTTCAGGAAGCTCCTCTCAGAGCTGCTCCGATCAGAGCTGTTAATAAAATGGACTTACTGTTCTGTGGTTTTGAAATTCTCAAGAACAAATTATATGCAAAGTCAGCAAATGAGACCTCTCCGTTCTGTTTAGAAAGGTAGAGGCGTGTATTCACATACTTGATTTAATTGCAGTTTCATATTTTCACATGGGGTCCATTTTATTCACTTCTAAGGAAAAATGCCATGCTTTTGGCAGAGTTTTGTGTCATCAGTGCTCCCAGAGGAAGGCGGAAGCTCTTCCCAGTGGATGCCCCTGGCCCTTCTCTTACAGGGTCTAGCACCTGCTTCCTCAGATTAAGTGAACTTTGTACCTGTGAACCATCTGAGGGGAGACGCTGGGACCAGTCTCCTTAGAGCCTGGTCTACCTGGCACTTACTGGGTACCACATAAATACTTAATGATGAGTGAATGAATGAACAAATAAATCAATAAACACATTTTGAAGCATAATTAAATCTCTTCCAAGGTCTACGTTTTCCCCCAAGCTGGCCAGGGTCTCCTGTAACCCGATCATCTGGGTCACTCTGCCTGAATCCTTTCCAGACTTCAGGCAGTTTGTTTGACCTGGTGGTTAAGAGCAGTGACTCAGAGCCGGCTGGAATCGCAGCTCTCCACTTACCAGCCTGAGGGCCTTGAGCACAGTAAGACTCTACGGGCATTAGTTTCATCGGTTGCAACATGGGGATAATACCTGTGCCTATCGCATCGGATGTCAAAGGATTAACCATGCCATTCATGTGAGGCACTTAACGCAGTGACTGGCACATAATAAGTGCTCTTTAAAGAGCACTGTAGTGTCAGCTATCATTACTTCTACCCTCTGAAACCAGGGCTGTTTTTCTCTATTCTCTTGGTTCCTATGGAAGCAAGGTCCTGTCTATATTGTTCTCCTCTGAAAAGTTGAAAGTCAAAGCAGCTTTCCCCACAGTCCTCCCGACACTAAACGGCCAGCTTCCTTAGACTCAGCCCACACTCTCTTCCCAAACCAACTTCTCCTCTCTGGGCACACGCAAAAACCATTAAACCTCCACCACCCTCTCACTCTTCCTCACCTGGTAAGTCTGTAAACTTCATCAGCCATTCTCTCAAAGCTCTTACTCATATCATTATCATGACCAACATCTCCATGGCTCCCTCAACTCTGGCTTCTGCTAGACTTGGAGATACTTCAAAGTCCCCCTATGATTTGGGAGAAGGATAAGGGAGCTGTTTGTTTTGAAATACATCATGTCCTGAATGAGATACCCTGTTTCCACATATTTGTTTACACTGACACAAACTGACCATTCTCAGGCTTGCTCCAAGCTCGGCAAAGACCTCCACCAGATACACCACCAAAAGGGTTGAGACAGCTGCAAGGGTTTCTGTTTCCCTGGAGATGGAGTTTCATGGAAGGCTAAGAATCACCACAGCAACCAGCCTACAAAAACAGTCCGTGGGCTTCAGCCCCGTAACTCTGGTAAAGCAATTTGTGCTCCGTGAAAAGGCTGGGGCACACAAGTTGAAAAATGATCAAAGTCAACACTGCTCCTCAAGCACCATCTTGTTGTTCTGATTTCAAGGCATCAGGTCACACAGCATCAAAGTTCTGTTAGGAAAGATGCACATCAAGTGCCAAGGATTTGCTAGGCCGAACTAACTGCTCTGGTGTGAAGGTCTAGAGATAAATTCACCGCCCGTTTTCCAGAACAACCATTTCAAATCTGCTCTAAGAGCAGAGCAGGGTAAAAATGTGTGCCATCATATCAAGTTACCCTGCCCATGCTAGAACAGCTGCCGATCCCAAGCCTGGATTTAAAGAGAGAGAGAGTGAGGTGGCTTTCCTGATAAAACCTTAAATAGGCTTTATCCCATACTGACCTTACATAATAAACTAATGCCCATAAATTTAAGAAAAAAATGTCTAAGCCTTATTCGACACTAAATGAGAAAACGGCCTGTTCCAGGGTATCTGACCCACCGCTCTCAATCTATGCTGTCCACACAGCAGATAAGAAAGTGCAGTGTATTGTTTCTACAGTCTATCGAAGCAACAACTATGGAGTTCAGAAACAAATTTCTACATGGATTTAGAAAAGCCTTCAATTTTTATTAACATGATTGAAGTTAAGTATGCTAACTATGGCTTAGGTATAGAGAACACATTATTTGTTTGTTTGTTTGTTTGTTTGTTATTTTAAGGAACTCAAAGTGGTACACCTAAGTAGCCTTACAACATCTTCAAAAGTCAGGTAAGAAAAATATGCAATTCCCATTAGCAAGAATTGATAGGGAAAAGATCCTACAACACAACAGATACTGGCAGTACCTGACACATTCATAAAAAACACTTAGCGGTAAGGAGGACTCTGTAACTCAGACTACCCTGAGAAGAAATGGGATGTGTACACACAGTGATGATGACGCCGGTGGTATATGAGTACTATGAAAACTGCGAATACGTACATGAACTTGTATTTGGGGAGCATCCCTTTGTATTCAAGGACTTCAAATTCAAATCAGGTATAAAACTTGCCCTCAAGAAACTCAGTGTCACTGGGGCAAAAGGTATACATATGTAAACGAGCCTGTGGGGAGCAGGCAGGGGGGCACCTCTGCTGGGCCCTGAGGGTGGAAAGGGCGGGGTCAGGCAGAACTAAGGAGACAGGGCAAGGGGTACCTCGAAAAAAATGTCACAGCGGGGGGGCAAAATGTGTAAGTTTGAGAAACATTTCATCCAAGCGAGGTTGAGGAAATACATGAAAGGAAAAAGAAAAATAAAGTTGGATAACCCCTGGCTGGGTAGTTCAGTTGGTTAGACCATCATCCCGATGTGCTAAGGTTGCAGGTTCGATCCCAGGTCGGGCACATATAAGAAGTAACCAATGAGTGCATAAATAAGTGAAACTAATTGATCAATATTCCTCTCTCTCCCTTCCTCTCTCTCCCCCCTCTCTCTCTTCCTCTCTCTCAAATTAATTTTTTAAAATTTAAAAAAAAGTTGGAATGGCAGACTGGGCCAGCTCTCAATGGGCTGCGAAAGCTAAGCTTAACCAATCAGTAAAGGCAATGGGAAGAATAGCATGTAATATAATTCACTAAAATGTGGCCATGGCTTGCTTTCTGATAAATAATGCATACGTCAACCTTTGGCATATCAAGTGTCACTTAATCACATTAATGCATTGAACACACTTCAGTCACCTCACTTATTTGCCCAAAGGAACATATATCATAATAGAGCCAAAAAAAAAATCCCATTTTGTATAAGATCTATTCCAAGTCTTACAGCGTGTCATTGTTACTAAATTGCCAAGGAGAATCTTGCAAGGTGAAAAAAATTAAACCTTTGTCCTCAACCTTTAAGTCTCGTAGACCTGAGGAGCTTGTTCACTGGCCTTGTTTGTCAGCAGCTCACAGACCCTCGATAAACACTTGTTGAGTCTGGAGTATATTTTAACCATAAACAATCAAGGAATCAGGCAACTACTGTGAGTTACCAGCCTTGAGCATTTTCACAAGGAACAACTCTTAATGCCTCCTAGGGCCTTGTAATTCTGACCCTAGTCCTATTATTCTATGCAAATATTCTTAAGGCCTACCCCTATTTCTTGACTAAGCAGGAAATGAGCCAGATCAAGTGTCTTACCTCTCTTTCTACTTTACCATCCCTAGAGTAAAAACCTGTCACCATTCTCCATCCTACCAATGCTTTAAGATGTTCTAAATCTTGACAAGAGCTAAGAATGTTTCCAGTATTTCCGGTACACACCTGAAAAAATTTGGGTCATAATCTCTCTTATAGTGTTCTTTTCAAAAAAGCAAGCGAGTGCCCACTGGTAAATGACTTTAGACTAAAAACAGGCTTGTCTGGCCCTGGCCAGTGTGGCTCAGTTGGTTGGAGCATAATCCCGTAAACCAAAAAGGTCACAGGTTTGATTCTTAGTCAGGGCACATGCCTAGGTTGTGGGTTCAGTCCCTATCCTGGGCGTGTAGAAGAGACAATCAATTGATGTTTCTCTCCCTCTCTCTTTCACTCCCTACCCTTCTCTCTAAAACCAATAAGCATGTAAGCATGTCCTTGGGTAGGGACAAAAACACAAAACAAAACAAAAAAAAAAACACCAGGCTTGTCTGATTTACAGAAAGCGATTTATTGTTTGCCCTCAGGGAGAAGGAGTTAATTATCTAGGCCTGAGAAACAGAGGAAAGTAACTTTCACTATAAACCACAAACACTGGTGCTTTCCAATCCTGTCTTCCTCCAAGTGTGAGGAAGGCCAAGTGTGAGATTCTGAACATATCATTCACTAAAAAAAAAGAAAAAAGTTCTGCTGAAGTATCTTAGTCTGGGATCACGTCCCTATACATGAAGAGGCGAGACCAAAGGCTAGAGCCCTCTGAACAAACGGTAGAGTCACAACAGTCCCCAAGACAGGTCCCTAGGAATAGATGTAGCTGACAAAATGAGTAAGTGGGCTGACGACCGAATTAACGACCCCTAAATGCTAGGTCACCCTAAATGATCTGTGTACTCTAGTAAAGAAAAAGAAAACAGTTTAATCTAATCCGCCAAAGTGAATATAAGAGAGCAAGATAGGTTTTTTTCTTCAAGAACTAAAAATATCCCAAAGTGAATTTATCAAGCTTGTCTGACCAGTGTGAACATATTGTAGAGAATTTCTTTCCTTCCTCTATTTTTTTCTTACTTTAATTCTGGGTCAGTGTGTGCAGTGTAGTCTTCTGTGCTTGGCAGAAGCAAAAACAAATCATGAAATACTCAAAGCTAATCCTAAGGGTAAGTCAAGATTTACAGTGTCCTTTAAAATAGGTAGTGTTGACAAGATAACAAAGACAATTTAATTTATTTGGTTTTGCTGATTTCTTTTAAAATACAATTCTCTGTGAGAGAGCTATACAACTTACAGTGGATTTCAGGAAGACTAGTAGATTTTTCTATTTTCCGTTGAACTATAGAGCTTCTAATAAATCAAAACATGACTTAAAAACAAAAGTGTCATCACAAACAACGTTATTTCCACTGTCAGTTCTAAGAGCAGTATTTTGATGTGATAATCCTCCTTAATAAAGACAGTGGCTGCTCTTGATTACAACGTAAATCATTAGGCTGAGTCATTACACTTGACTCATTTAGTGACTGGGAATTACTGGAAGTTCTTTCAGGCCAGTGGGCAAAGCTCTAAATTGTTTTTTTAAATTTTTTTACTCATTAATTTTAGGGAGAGAAAAAGAGAAACATTGATGCGATGCTCCACTTGTTTGTATATTCATTGGTTGCTTCTTGCATGTGCCCTGACTGGGGAACTGAACCCACAACGTTGGTGTACCAGGACGACACTCTAACCGAGATACCCAGCCAGGGCCTGGATCCAAGTGTGAAGTTGTAAGTTATCTCATTTTTCCTGTGTTGTTTACTTTTCCTGACTCTTTTTCCCCACCCCCAAATACTGGCTGTTCCAGTAGCAAAGGAACAGGGGAAGGGGTGAAGCCGGAACCAGTGGACTTGGTTATTGTAATCAGTGCTGCTAGAAGTCTGAAAGAAGAAAATAAAATGCAAAATAAATTTTTTTTTGTATAAGAAAAATCACCGACTCTTAGCAATGGAGGAGACTTCAGAAATACTCCATTCCAGATATTTGTTGTAGATAGGCACGCTGAAGCCCAAAGGGGTAAGGACCTTCCCAAGTCCCACGCCAGGCCATGGCGTCACCAGGACGAGGACCCCAACATCCAGTCCAATGACCCGGTTCCTTCATCCTGCTGGTGCAACTAACCATGTGTCTCTACATAGCACCGATTCTCTGTCACTGGGAAAGAAAGACTCCCCGGGTCCTCAGAGTTCAGGGAGAGCCTTTTAAAAACACTGGACAAGAAAGCAGAAACGCAAGAAACAACTTCCTCTGCAGAGCACCCTATGCCTTGACCCTTGACCCTTGACTAATTAATCCCATCTGCCACCATTTTTCCTCCTCGCTCTGTACCAGCCACACAGGCCTTCGCACTCACCTCCGATAAGCAGCTTCCTAGCTTAGGCCCTTGATGTGAGCAGATCTTTCATCTTGCCTGTTTCCCCCCCAGACCTGTTCATGGTTCACTCTGTTTCATCATCAAGGTCTTCAAGTGCACCTCCCCGAAGAAGCCTTTCCTAACCACCCTATCCACCACCCCATCCCGTCACTTGAACACCCAGGTGCCTTGTGTTCAAAACCACGTAAACGTCCAGGGGGCTAAAATTCTGCCTTATTTACCACTGCATCTCTTGTCCTAGAACAGTGTCTGCACATAGTTTTAGAATGTGTGCTGTTTTAGAATAAATGAACATGCGGAAGACACAGGAAACATAAACCAGCACACGGGGAGGCTCCACAGGATGGTGCGGGGAAATCCTTCCACTACGTGTTTCAGTAATTGGAGGGAGCCCTGGCCGAATAAATCACTCGGAGCATTCTCCCCGTACTCCGAGGCTGTGGATTCAGTCCCTGGTTAGGGCGCATAGAACAAGCAACCAGAGAATGCACAAATTAGTGGAACAACAAATCAGTGTTTCTCTCTCTCTCCTCCCCCACCCCCTTCCTCTCTCTAAAACTCAATTTAAAAAAATTGGAGGGAAAAGAAGGCAGCCACAGACACAGAAAGATACCAGAGAGCTTACTGGATTCTATCTAAAGTATATCTGCTCTGACCAGTGTGGCTCAACTGGTTGGGCATCACCCTGCAGAGTGGAAGGTCACTGGTTCGATTCCCGGTCAGGGCACATGCCTGGATTGCAGGTTTAGTCCCCAGTCATGGGCATACAAGAGGCAAGTCAAAGTTTCCCTCCTTCTCTTTCTCCCTCCCCACCCCTCTCTGTAAAAATAAATAAAACCTTTTAAAAAAATAAAACACATTTCCTAGGCAGTTCTGATAAAAGGTCATTGCCATAAAATAAAAATAACCAATTTTCAGCCTACTCAAGATATGCAAGAATTCAAGATCAAGTCATAATATATTTCAAAATTCACCTGATTCTGCCAGCAGGAGCCTGCAATGCTGAATTTTTGGGCATGTGAATGATACATTGTTTTACTGAAACATTTTCCAAGATTCCTTTCCAAATTCAACTCCATGGTCTTTTCCCCTAAAGGGCAAAAGCACTAACCCGTTTCCAAGCTATTTGGTAATATTTTGGCACAGATAATCCAGTAAAGAGAGCTGTTTGTATAGAACAGAGCTATTAGTAACAGGACGCCCCAACCTGCCCCGCTTTCTAAACTCTCAACCTATAGATGACAACTCAGCTACTCACATTAATTCTTACCAGATGGCTATTTTATTGCTGCTCAAAGAGTTACCTTCAGTATGATTAAAGTAAACAAACAAAACCAGGAGCAATAGTGAAGCCCACATTTAAGGAGAGCAAAGAGGCTAAGATCATCTAAACAGGAGCAAGGAGAAGGGGGAGGACTCACTATCTACATTATCATTGCTACCTTTGGCAAATTCCCAAGGCCAGGGGTGTCAGGACTACCAGTGCCTGGCACCATGCCTGACAAATAACAGGTGCTCAGTAAATACTGACTTAAAGATTGAATAAATGTCTAACCCTGAAAAAGCCCGCTTTGCCCAAAGCTACTCACTGCACACTGACCCCCACTGTAGGAGGGTACACTGCCGACTCAAGCTTGGGCTCTACTGGCCACGTCCTAGCGCGTGACCTTGGGTAGGCTATTTAACCCCACTAGCCTCAGTGTCCATGCCTATAAACTACAGCTAACATCAACTCCCTTACAGGGATGCTGAGAAATTTGACTGAAATGGCAACTTTGGAAGTCCTCTGAGGAAGCGGTTTATCTCTGTTTGGTTTTGGCTCCAATCAATGTGATACCATTACCTCCTGCCCTTCGGTTCCTGGATGTGTAAGCAGGATCACAAACGGATGAGAGCTGCATGCATGGCCCACAGACCTTCAAATAAAGAAGAGCTTTTCTGCCATTTCCCAGCCTTCCCTGCAACCTTTGGGATGTAGGTCTCGTTCAAGACCAGACCCGAAAGACAGAGTGCAGGCAGCACCAACGCAGTCACCTTCGCCACGGCTGCTTTCATCTTCGAGGGTTACTCCTGGTAACACAAGACTGCTCCAAGCAGCCTCAGTCCTGCTCTCCGAATTTCACTGCAGTTATGGGGACCTTGGAGTCCAACGAGGAACGGTCCCAGACATAACACATTCATTCCACATCTGACCCCAACGTCACATCTGCTCTGAGGCCTCAGATTTTGAAACAGAGACTCAGTCACCTGCCTTTCTATTCTAGAGTGTGCCTTCCAAAGAAACAGGAACACAGGAAGAGCCAAAGCCATGAACTCCTTCCAAGGCAACTGAAATCACGGAATTATGAGGTAAAGCTGAAAGTTTCTCCCAATGTGTAGCTGGGAAGTTTGGGGACAAACACGTATCTTTAGAGGTCTACCTAAATTGCCCCTTCCACTGTTGAAGAGTATATCGATTCATCCAGCTTGAACGATCTGCAGCTGTAGTCCAGGCGCGCACCCCTTCTCCCACCATGAACACCAACGGGCAAGGCCATCAGACACAGATTCTCACAGCTGCCAACCTACTTACTGTCCTCAACACAGTTCATACTCCTTAACTCGGCTGTTACTTACCAGCCTCCTCCCCTCGTCTTCAAAAATTCTCCCTCCAGCCCTCAGCCAAACCACATCCCTATTTCAAACCTCTCCCAGTTCTCACCTCCAAAGAGCACTGCCAGGTAGTACACCTGACTCCAATTACTCCAGCAACGAGCCTCCCCAAGCCCCACGTCCTGCCAACACGCCTGCTTCCTTAGCACTTCTGTGTTTATCTCAGCCCAGCTGTAGTTAATTAAGTCTATTTGGTTGTTTCTATCGTGTTTAGGGCAATAACATGTTTCTACGTCTCTGTGCCTGCTGTTTACAGGTGTCGTTCTTTGCCCAGGTCTACACGGGGCGGTGAGCTCGGGGCGGGGCTGCTGCCTGCGTCACCCCCACCGTGTTTTGCACTGAAGCACAGGCTGTGAAGGCTGCTGCCCAGGACCGTCCAGCTGCCTGGTTCCAATTATGTGGGGAGAGGCCCTTGCTCCACAAACTGAAATGATTAGTTCCTCTAATCTTCTGTATGTCAATAAATACAAGTATTTTGATAAATAAAAGACAGAAGGAGAAAGACTCTTTTGTAAGTACTCTGTCCTGTGGAAACAGTGGAGCTGTTTGGAAATCAGGAAATTTCTCTGCACGAGGCAGGAGGGTCTAAGCGATGAAACTCAAAAGCATTTTCCCAAATATCTGGGGCCAGCTAGGCCCCCAGATCTGTAAACCCTCCTTAACCCAAGTTTTAAAGAAACAGATGAGGAGCCAGAGATACCCTTAGTTTACATCTCAGCTCTCAGGTGGCTGGCTCCTTACCCCTGTCTTCCTGCCTAGGGTTTCTTTAAGGATACTTTCTTCTTCTTTTTTTTAGGATACTTTCTAATTTAACAATGTCCAGAAACACTTTCAATTTCAACGTTAAGTTGGTATTTTTTAATAAGTGTAAACCATGCTGTTTTTCATACTGAAGGCCTGGACTAAGTATATTTTTAAAATATGCCTTTAACTCTTAATATAGACTCAAAAAAACAAGAGCACCGAGAGAAATATTAGATCTGAATCTCCCCATCGTCCTATTGACAAATAAAGAAACAGATTTCCAGGGGTCTACAGATTGCTCAACTTGAAACAAAACATGTTGATAAATGGAGAGTCAAGTGCTCTGTCAAGGCTCATGGTCCAGTGCTGTTTTCTACACCTTGAATCCTGGATTAAGAAACATTTATGACTGAACCATGCACACCAATATCCATAACCAGATTATCCAAAAAATATAATTAATATAAGAGATTTCCAATAAAATATTTGTAACTCAGTCTGTTTAATAAAGCTAAACTATTATGATCAATATATTCACTTGTTCATTAGAACATTTATTTCACATATATTTATTGAGTGCTCACTTCCTGCTGAGTCTATTTGAATTACTAGAGAGAGTGCCCAAAATAAAATATCTCAAGGAAATTCTAGTGGAAGGAACAGACAATAGACACATTTAAATATAAATATCAGGTGGTGATATGAGTTATTTTTAAAGTGTA
>PVKM010050589.1:0-10679 GCA_004027735.1 Carollia perspicillata
TGTTTTTAAATGTTGCTGTCCTTATTTGGGTTGTGCAAGGAGGCACAGTGCGTCCACCTACGCCTCCATCTTGGCCGGAAGTTCTCCTCTTTTCCCCTCACTCCTGCTTCTCAGGGTTTGTGCTTCCCAGTAAAGTGCTGGCATGTAAGTTTCTCACCCAGGCTCTGTTTCCTGGGCATCCCAGGCTAAGACAAAAGCTATCTTATTTAGTAAATGAAATGTAGCCCAGTACTTCTCTGTATCTGGATTTGCGAGTAGGTTTAGAGATGTGTACAATGTTATTAAGTTGGCGGCAGATTTTAAGTGGCCAGTTCATCAGTCTAAATTGCTTCCACTAGGGATTGTGGCCTTTGCTGCCACCATGTAGCAATAAATTCTCCAGAGTTTTTGTTTTATATGATGAGAGGATATGCAAGATGGGCATGAAGGAACTGAGGGTGAAAGAGAGGTGGGCTGGCAACACACAGAAAAGCAGCAACGGGGAAATTGAAGCAGACTAATTGCAGAAGATCAACCATTTCCCCTCAGCAGGAAATTCTGCTGTGAGTGTTGCACAGGAGCCTTTGGAAGCCTGAACAGCATAAATAGCTAAAGGTGTTTTCTGATGAATGAGGCTTTATTTCTTTGGCAGGTAACTAAGTCTGACTTTGGGAACAAGAACACCTGGACGCCAGCTCGGCTCTTAAACTGTTCCAAATTCCTCATATCGGGTTCATTACGAGAAGCCACCTGTGTCTCTGCTCATCAAATCCTGCCATTTCTGGTTCTGATCTATTACAATACACCAGAGTCATTTCTAATTATAGAAGTAAAATAAATAATTCATGGGGATTTCCTGACCCTTCAGCTTAGAGCCCATGTGAAACTGGTCTATGTTGATGATCATAGAATTGCAAATTGCTTCAACACTTCTGCTAAGTAATTACCTAATCCAAGCAGTAAAACCTAAGTAATATAGATTACAAGTGGCATGGCTCAGTTTTAATGAGTGAAAATTATGAAATACAAAATGTTTTCTCAGGAAGTGTTTCTGGAAGGGAATGCTATGTATTCCCTAAACTGTTTCCTTTTTTCTTGGGCACACAATGGAATGTGGGCAGAAGTAACCTGGGCAGCTTTCAGCCCTCTGTGCAAACCCTCTGTGATTTTTCTCTTTCCTTATCCACTTGTTGATAAGAAAGGAAGAAGGCCCTGAGGGATGTTAGCCCAGAAACACAACAAAAGGACCCTGGATCCATGAATGAATGCACTGAGCAGAGAGAACCCCTTCACCTACCCCCTCCATTTCCACACTGGGTGTGACCGCAACAAGAAATATACATTTTTGTATGGTAAGAGACTGGATTTGGGGGAGTTGCTGGTCAAAACAGTGAGCCTATCCTGACAAGAGCAATACAATTTCAAATTCATAATTCAAACTAGATTGACAACATTCATTTAATCATTTACATGACAGGATTATTCACCTCATTTATTTACTATTCAACAGATCTTTAGGCTTCATCTTTTAATGAATGGACAATACTAAATAAAATTATGCAAATCAGTTTCTCTGAATTGTTCTAAGTTGAAGGAGGGTACTTTTTGCTCTATAAAATATTTTAAGCATTTCCACAACAATTTGATCTATGATATTAATTAGCAATACGAAACTTTCAGCCCAGTCTTTATCTGAATAATCATAATCACTGGTAGTCTGACATACTTTCATCTTCCTATTCATTAATAATTTGCTTATTACTAAGCCTGGTCGGATAGCTCAGAGAATTACGATCTCTGAACCCTCTAGCTCCACTTCATTCTGTGGCTGCAGACACCATACCTGAACTCAGAGAGCCGTCTTTCAAATGTTTGCTACAAAAGACATTACCTCCAAACGGAAAAACAACCTGTGATGGAATGTTGATATGATGACAACCACGTAACACCATCTGCTCAGAGAATAAGATCGTATATTCTCTTAGATAACAAAAAAGGAATTCAAGTATATACATCATCCTAAGTTTAGGCTTTAACTTCAATAGTTAATAAACAAGAAAAGGCAATTTTTCAATTTTGGAAATGAAGCTTTCTAATGTTGAAGCAGAATACGTGATGGGGTCTGCAAAGCCCCTATGTGTTAGCAGAAGAAGACAGCTCCCCTCAACTGCATCTCACTCACAGCAGTGGAGACCCAAAATCAGTTCTTGGGGTCATCGCTAATAGTTTCCAGCCATCAGCATGAAAAACAGAAACCAAAAGAGTGGAGACAAATTATAGATAGTGCATATATGTAAATTGTAAAAGATCTTTAAAAGGAATTGAGGACACTCAACATTGTTAGAAAATAACTAAGTTTAGTAGTCACGATGATGTAAACTAGTGAGAAAGATTCCAATTCCATTAAGCTTACGCTATTTACAGGACATTCAGAACTTCGTAAGTAAACTCAGTGTAATGGAAATAGTGTGCTAACATAGAGTTTGTTTCTAGAAGAGAACTGGCACAAACGTAGGCCAGCATTCGACGTGACACTTCATGAGCTGAAGCATCCTCAGTATCAGAAAGCACCTGGAACTTCCACATTAAAATTTCTGGATTTTTGAGCCCTTGCTTTACAAAGTAGACATTTTTTAGCTTAGATTTCCGGTTTTACTTTTCTGAAAACTTGCACAGAGAGCGAAATTAGTTCAAGTGTTCTATTCAAGAAGGGTCCCACACGTAGCACCTCAATGTCCAATGAGTGCAGCCCATATCAGTGCGAGTTATCCGTGCGTGTGTGGAGTGTGTATCTGCAGTTACAATTTATAAGTTGAGCTCAAGGTATTCAGTAGCATATTCCAGATTTCCCGCTGAACAACAAACGTATTTCATTTGGTGTGTCTGTTAGATCAATTATTCCAATCTCCTTCCTTCCATTACTGTTTATGCTTTAAAAAAATCCTTAAAGCTGTCTTTTAAATACAGCTGGGACTCATTAGCTCCTCTCTGCCAATCTAACTATTATTCTGTCACTTTTCCTCTTTCCCTTCATGTCCTCAACCTAATAAGTGTCATTTTCCTTCTCTCTTTTTGGCTGGGAATTCAAATGAATCAGCTTTCCAACAAATCTGGTGTGTAGAATTTTAAGCTTCCCGATTACTTTTGGTTCATAAATAAAAACAATTAAGCCGTCTTCTAGTAGTGCAGTGGCTGCTGTTTATTTGGGTTCTGCGTACAGAGTTGGAACAGGTGCTATTTCTTCCTTGGGCCTAACCACTGAAATATTTCTGAATCGGGCTTTGCACTCTCCTGAGCAATGTCAATTCATAGTTACAGGGAACACATTTCCAACAAAAAGAGTTTCTGGCACTGTGAGAGCACAAGTCTTAAGATTCCAAATGTTGCACTTTGCTATTACTTTTGTCTTTAGAAAGTAATGCCAAATGATGCACTCACTGGATGTGAACTGAATATGCAAATTATAGCTTGTGACTAATGGCTTTTAAACAAGTCTGAATTTCTTTTTTTTTAAATCCTAAGTGATATGAGAAATTTCTACTGAATCTGCTATATCTGACAGTTTTCTTCTACTAAGTGACTGCAAAACCTACTATAAGAAAGTTATTTGTAAGTGATAAAAAATGTCATGTAAATAATGCACCTGAAATTAGAAAACTAATCAAAATTTTAGAAGGTAGATATGCTCGATGAAGTCTTTGTTCATAATTCTTTAACACATACTTTCCTCTTAAATTTCATAAAATGGAAGGAAAATGAGAACTCTGCCTTGTTAAACGAGTTTGTAAGGGGGAGAAAAACCCTATAGGAATTTGTATAACATCTTAAGTAGGTTTAAATAATCCTTGAAATTGAACCAGAAGTACATTTTATAAAACTCATCTCTCCCTCTCAGGAGTCCCATTCAGGGTAACGTGTGTGCAAATCCAAGGCAATATATGGCTGCAAAGCGAAGCAAGGGACACATCAAGAATTGAGCCAAGTTCTTTCTGAGTTATGCCCGTAACTCCTCTATATTTTCAATCACTGATTTTACCGACAAAATAAAGCCTTTCTGTCTATGGCTTACTGAATGGATGAAGAGCAAGTTTGAGAATATTCAAGAAAAATAAATATTTATAGTGACAGCCATTGTTCTTAAAATGTTTCATTAGAATGTTTTTTTACATTTTAAGAATAGTGTCAGTATTACATTTGCCACCTTAACAGAATTGATGAGATTTTACCCCATTCTGTATTCTCAAAGACTAGCTTCCCCTTTTCTCTCTCCCTCCCCACTCCCTCCTCCCTTTCTTTGGAGACGTACTTAATGTGCATTAGCTTGGGGCTGGTCACTGGGTTAATCCCTGGTTGCACCCAGCAACACGATGGATGCAGTCTCGGACACTCTAGTAGAAGCAACCACCATTGAACAAGTAAAAGTAAAAGAAAAGAAGTTACAGGTGTTATGCAACAAATAACAGAAAGAGATCATCTGTAGTGACACGGCAGCTTAGCAATGATGAGGGTGGAAGGCTGATGAGTGATTTCTAGAATTAGAGAAACAATTTAGATGCAGTTGTTCACCTTGTCCTCCATTCATACTGTATCCTGAATTCATTAATGCAGTTAGTTTGGGTGGAGAGAGAGAATGGGTAACAGTGACTAGTTTAGCTTTTAGGGTACCATTTCAGAGGAGCCTAAGAAAGAATAATGAACTTAGAATTGAGAAGACAAGTCTCCCATAATAGCTCATTGTGTCTTCTGAAGGAGGCTCTACATCTTGATGAAAAACTAAATGAGTTAGAGCATTCCCTTGGCTAGGACTGTTTTCAAGATATGTGAAATTGCAGTGATTTCCCTATGAACTCTCCCTCTACATACTTACTTTCTATTCTGCGGAAGATTTTAAGTCAATTTACTACAGCAACCTCATCACCACGGACTGAAGAAATACTACCAAATAAATTTCAAAGATCAAAAGCAAGTACCAGCAACAGAGTGGGAGTTTTTGCTAGTTCACTTTGGAAATGCACCATATTTCTTTTGCCTTATAGCTTCTCCATAAGTTATATTTTTTCCTTTTACTTACATACAGGAAAAGATAATGATTATATCATGCCAATGCACTTCACCACATGTATTTTACATGCAAACATACACATAAACAATGCTCAGTCATAAAAGATTCACAAATTTATATTACTATGTATGCTATATCTCTACTAAGGTCCTGCTGACATATATGACTCCCCAGAGCCGTCATATATCACGTTAGAGTCTCCTGGCAGGGATGCGTTCAGTGCTGCGCCAAAAGTTTAATCTGGAAACAGACAAAACTACACCAAGCTGTGGCTCAAACTATTGACACTACAAAACTTGACTTAGAAAGTGTCACAAACTTATAAACAAACAAAATATTAACCACCCTAGAGAGAATCAAATATTTTTAACTGAATTTCTTTACACCTCTTTGTAATCCCTTGATGAGAATTCCCTGGAATGCCCAAATTTGCCGTCCTCCGTCCCCGCATCCAGTGTCCCGGCCTCCCGCTGGGCGTCTCTCATGCACCACCGCATGTGTCTCCAGTCTACTCCATCACCTTCTCTCTCCTCCGCACCGTTCTGAAAATCGCCTCACTAAAAGTCTGATAATGTCGTCCTCCTGTTTAAAAGCCTCCACATACTCCCCACTCTCTACCTGTTAATTCTTTAACGCGGCAGTGACGTCCTTATACACATGTATTCCCGAGCTACCACTCCTGCCTCAGCTATGACCACTCCATCCGCTCAGTGCGTCCAGCCACATGCAACACCTCGCCTTTCCCCCGTGTGCTCCTCAGTGAATCCTGTCCTGTACATACTGTTTACTTTGCTTACAATTTTCTTTCCTTTCATTTCCTGCCCAAGAGCCTTTATAACCCAGCCTTCTCTAAATGTAGCCAGGAGTGGCTGGCAACTCGGTCACGGCAATGCGTTTACTGCTGTTAGGACGCTCATGTTGGTCTGTCTTCCCACCTCCTCCACTGACTGCAGTCCTCGTACTCTGTGGGGGCGAAGACCATGTCTTCGTTATCTTCATGTGTGGACATATATATCTGTATCTCACTTATAGCTATCTATCCATCACCTATCTGATGTTTAATGCAAGTGCTCCATGACAGCTGAATGAATGAGTTTTAAATGCATATTTAGGCTGAGTTGAACCATTTTGGCTAAGTTCATCAAACTCCATCACAGCTCTAGAGATTTTAATTAAGACTAATTAGTCCACGTTAATCTATGTAATAACTTATCTCCGTCATAATATAATGAAGTATACCTTCCCTTCAAGTAATGTATTTGGATTAATATATTAAAATTTACCTGAAGTCATACGAATATTTGCTTTTATTCCCAAGGAAAAGGAACAAAAGAGACAAATCAAAATATTTTATATTTTCTTGTTACATATCATATCTCTTTGCAACCCATCATTATACTGGTATTGTCTAATTAACCACAAGAGTTATATAATTCAATATTTAAAACCCTGACTTATTTGAAAACTATGCTATTTCATATACTCATTTATATAATTCATTTATAGAATACATGAATTAACCTCTATATTAATTATACAAATCTATAAATATTAAAATCAATGATTTGGAATTTCTAGCTATAAACTTTAGTTCAAAGGGAAATAAATATGAATTAATACTTTACTCTCCATAAGAAAAACATTTAGTAAGAAAATAATTGAAAAGTATCCTATATATTTTTCCAGATATTTTATTTATTAGGGATAAGAGGCAATTCCCTAGTAGGAAAGACAAAGATTACAGATAAAATTTTGTCTCTATGCTGAAAAGAGTAGTTCTTGAAACAGGAAATCCATAGCAGTTCCTTCCGAAGAGATTCTGTAATAAACAGCTTCACACGCTCTTCTGCTCAAGCAGAGCACTGAAATTACCGTGTTCACTGTAGGCCATGCAATCCTCTCAGAACCAGTGAGGACTCTTGCTGTTTCCTGGGGTGCCAGGGCAGGGGGAATGGGACAATGGTGGTCAAAGTGTACGAAGTGTAAGTCACGCAAGATGAGTAATTTCTGGACATCTAATGTCCAGCATGGCGATGATAGTTAATGACACTGTGTTGCATACTTGTCATGTGCTAAGAGGATAAGTAACAAAAAGGCGACTACATAGAGGTAAAGAAAATAAAACAGTTTCCCCTCAAGGGATTAGGGCCTGACATAATAGCTCCAGACATTTTGAAGCCTAATATGGCCTTCACCTGAACCACCAGCTCCGCAGGCCTGAGACTGTACTGACCTCATTGACATTCTCTGGTGCTTAAGCCTCCCTTTGCTTCTCCCTCCACCCACTGTTCAGCAAACATTAATGTGCAAGGCACTGTGATATGGAGTGAGGATAGAACAGTAAACTATACAATTATGGTCTTTGCCTTCGCAAAAGACCATCTAGCAGGGGAAACATATTTAAGCAAGCAAACAGAATAAAATGTGGTAGAACAGAGGAAGAATATAGCACTTGGGGTGGCAGTAGGGGCAGCACAGGCATCTCTGAGGCAGTGGTATCTAAGTTCAGAGTGGAGGATGAATTTCATTGATTTCAACCTTTCTGTGAATCCACGTCCCGACCACAATCTGATCCTCCTTGCCTCCTGCCTGCAGAACTATAATCCATCTTGATTATAATCCATCTTGATTACACCACTTTGCCACAAACTGCTCAACTAATGACCGGACTCCTGTTTTGTTCTATTAGGACACTAACAATCCCTCTCTGAAGCCAAAATTCAAAAATTTCTTTAATGCACTTTAGTTGAGTAAACAGTATCCTAGGATCTTCTGAGGCTGAGAGCAGCAATATTATATTTTGGGGGCCTCCACCAGCCACAACTTGCCTGGTAAAGCACCCACTGTATCTCAGTAGAATAGGAAAATAAATCAAATCTGCATCACAGAAAGATTGCTATGGGATAGGGTAAACAGTAAACATGATTGACTAGTCAACAATCTACAAATCCAAAATATTATGCAAATACCTAAAATGTTATACTTACACATTTAAAATATCTTAGAGTAGGTGAACATTCCATCTAGTAGGTTTCAGTGTGGAAAAGCTAGATCCTTAAGAAAATGCTGCCAGAAGTTGCTGGAGCTCTTGAAATTGAACATGGTAAAAACCATGCAGTGAGAGGTAAGATTTATATATATGTGTATATATACATATTAAATGTCTTTCAGATAGAGTTCTATCTAACTAATACATTATGGGAAAGATTTTAAATGTATCAATAAATTGCCTTAAGGTAGTATATAATTTTACTGCATATGAGAGCATATAGTTATATTCTTTCTTAGTAAGAAACACAAAGCAAGGCCCTCGCTGGTGTGGCTCAGTGAATTGAGCACAGGCCTGTGAACCAAATGGCCTCTGGTTCAATTCCCAGCCAGGGCACATGCCCTGGTCCCCAGGCCAGATCCCCAGGCCAGGTCCCCAGTAGGGGACATGCTAGAGGCACCCACACATTGATGTTTCTCTCCCTCTCTTTCTCCCTCCCTTCTACTCTCTCTAAAAATAAATAAATGAAATCTTTTAAAAAAAGCAAAGTAAGAGCTTCTCCATTAGCTTCTCTACCAGCATGTCTTTTCTCCGAGCCACCAAATGGCAAGCTCCAGTTGCCAAAATACCAATGTAAAAAAATTCAATTACAGAAGTTCTCGCAAAGCAAAAACTCAGTTGTGTTATAAAATGTGTCATAAGTGCAGTAAGTTTAAAATACACTATCCATAAACTCAAAAATATAATTATTGTCATATACTTCTTGTACCCTCAGTATTGCTATATTTTCTGCTTTTATAAGGAGTAAAAGCTAAATGCTGGGAGAAGTAGTAGGACATGCAAAATACAACCTTTAAGCCACTTTCCAAATTCTGTCTATAGACCACAAGTAAAAATTCATCACCTTCTGAGTCTCTGATGTTTATGCGAAATGAATACATCTCTATACCCCAAAACATTAAAAGCTGTGAATCAGACGTAACAAGGTGGTACAAGGGCAAAAATCAAGGCCCAATACTGTATGTTGCCTTACACTTGGCAAAACCAGGAGACACCAGCATAGCCTAATTACAGGTTCCCCTCTCTGCTCTGCTCCCACAGGTAAAGTCCCTTTCCAAACCAACACTTTTATCAAGGGCAACAGGCACAGTTCCTGCTTATCCCTGAGCAGTGGTTTCAGTTTCCTGTCAACCCACAGAATTTCGTCCTTCTATGGGATGCAGGGGCGGTCTACCCTCTTAATACTATGAAGCCTACCTTCGTGGTCCTACATGACATGCGGTGTCCTCCTCATCCAGCTATGAGAATATGTGACACATACGCTGCCATGGATCTCATCTGTCCAGTGTCGGGTGTCATGTGTTCAGCCATCCCTATAACTTTAGGGCAGGAATCCTTCCTTCGCCAATAGGCAAAAAGGAGGCAATTAAAACAGCAAGCTTATTGTTCTAGTGCACATCCACAGACCTTCCATTCATTCACACATGCTATCAGCATTTTAGTGTTAAGCATAATTCCCAAAAAAGGATGTGGAAGATCCAGAGGCTTCAAATCATGGTCAGAGTCATCAAAAATGATACCAAGTTTCTAGCATCACAAAGCAAATAATTTTTACCAAATCCAAACCTGGGTTTTTATGTAGCTAATATATTTTAATTTGAAAATTGGGTGCTGAGAATGAATCTTCACCATTCAATGAATATTCCTTGAAGTAATCATTATTAACCCACTTTAACTAGTTTATATTAGTGTAAGTTCAGGAGAATCTCGTCTAACTGAACCACACACTTGGTGAACTATGCAGCATTCCAGTAAGTTATCTATACAACCCATACAACTGTGATTATATCTTAAAAACCTGAGACTTTTTCTCTCATATTTTTAAGACTAAGTAGTTCCCTACTGGTACATAAGTCAATCAACCCACATATTCACAAAACAGGAGGCTTTATTTATTTATTTATTTATCCCAACATATTACATTTTTTGCAAATAATTAGTCTCAATTTTTCTGGCTCTGTAGGCTGCTTGCTGTA
Organism: Carollia perspicillata; assembly: GCA_004027735.1. Taxonomy (NCBI): domain Eukaryota; kingdom Metazoa; phylum Chordata; class Mammalia; order Chiroptera; family Phyllostomidae; genus Carollia; species Carollia perspicillata. The sequence continues at coordinate 10,067 of PVKM010050589.1, forward strand.
CCTATTGAATTTGCAGCCATTCAGTAAATATAGCTAAGACCATGCAAAATGCCATGATAAAGCTGAAAATATAGGTCAGATCCTGTCTAATGAAGCCCTACAGATGTCCAGTTGCATCTAATAAGTTTTTTTCCTACATCCTTTAGGGGGCAATGGTATCAGTATTTTATAACTCATTTTAAATTATGTTTATGCCAAATGTCTTTCCCAGTAGGAGTCAATCCCTATTTTGAAGATGTTGCTTGATATAACTGCATTAGAGAATAGTATAGGATCACAAATGTTTGAAAGGTTCTATTAATTGTCACAGAGTCATTCATCTATTCAACAAACACTTATCAGACATCTACCAGGGCCATGCGGGGAAGCTGTAAAAATAAAATATACAGTCCCTAATCTCAAGGAATTAACATAGAATCTAGACAGGGGACTTGAACTTATCAGAATAGAGGCTCCAGGGAAAGTGCTGTTAATTAATGTTCCTCGCAGAGACTAGAAAGGGGCAATAAAGATAGATTAAAATGGAAAAACATGAAAATGAGAACATTCCTACAAAGAGAGTAAAGTGCCATGCAAATTAAGATAGCCTAAGAATGGCACAGTGGGTTAAACT
>PVKM010050590.1:0-10671 GCA_004027735.1 Carollia perspicillata
CAACTCCAGATCAGGTCCCCATGCTGGTAGTTTGGTCTCCCAGAACGCCGTAGCAATGGAATTGCAGACTACATAACCTTTTGAGCATGGCAGTCGATCTTACTCGGCTGAGGGGCTCATCTCCCGCCTGTGGCGCTCTCATCCTATCGGGAGGGCCCTGAGGACAGGCAGGCTCTTTCTGGTCAGCTCATCCTTGCCTTGGCCGTGCAGATGTGGATTCAAACTGCAGCCTACCCTTGTAAGCTGTGAGGGGGATGGTTGGAGCCCAGACCAGACATCCACAGTGCTCTGTGAGATCATGCGGGAGCTGGGACCATGTGGGGCCCCTCCTCCCAGACCCCCCAGCCCGGGCCTCAGGTCAGGACTGGGCTGACGAAGCATCTCCCGGAATCATGCTTTCAGGCCCACACCCGGCACCTGCTGAGCCCAGGAGGGGATGAGGGGGCGTGCAGTCCCTCCGCCTGCCAACGCCCAGTTCCCGTCGTGCGGGTCAGATCTCAGTGCTGGGAGGGGAGCAGGGGTACTGAGGGAGGTCCTGGCAGTTTTCAAGTCCCCCCCGAACCCTCCCGCCGCGAAGCTGCATTCCAGGATGTGGGATATGCTCTCTTCAGCAGAAGAAGTGGCAAGGGGAGGTTTTAGTGGGAACAGAGTTCAGGACCTGGAGCTATCCCTGGAGCAGCAAGGCTTGGGGAACCCCGGCCCCAGAGGAGGGGAGTAGAAGGGGGCCTGTGGGGAGCACGCGTTGAGCACTGGATTCATCTAAAGCTCCTCTGGATCTGCCAGCATCAGCCGCGGGGCTGCAAGCCAGCTGTGCTGTCATTCTGAAACTCCACTTTCTCATCTGTAAAATGGGCCTTTTGAAAGTCGCTGTGAAGCACAGAATGGAAAAGTGTGCATGTTAAACAGACTTTGCCAGGAGCCCTTCAAGTGCATGGGCAATGACTGGCTCCCTCTGCCCTCTTCTGTTTCCTTAGGGCTGCTCAGATTGTCTTGTGAACTTTCTGATCTGGGCTTTGTGAGTACGCACAATAAGTTGAAACAGACATCTGGCCCCTCGAACAAGTCCAGTCTCACTTTTGCCAGAACCCATGGGGTGTGATACCCACCAGCTCTGAGCTGGTAGGAGAGGGTCCTGGTGGCTTTTCCCCATTTGTCCCCCTTTCCAAAGATGCCCTTGAGGCTCAGCTGGAAAGTCAGGTGCTCTAGGAAGCTGGCAGAAACCATGAGGTCACAGAGGTGTCCCCACAACAAGGACTGCTTGGCTGTTCCGTTCCTTTCGCTTTTGTGGCCTCCTCGATGCCAGGCTGCATCAATGCGGGTTGTGGGATCCTGTCATCAGCACTTCCACCAGAAATGTCCAGCCAGGCCCAGCAGGGCCGATGGGAGGGGACAGAACGTGCTAACTGGGAGCTCCCACTCCCTCTGAGGGACAGACCGCATTTACAAGGGACAGAATCCGTCACGCACCGTAGGAGAAAGGAGGAGAGAAATGGGGCAAGTCCAGGAAGTGGAGTCGGGTGAACCTGGATTTGCACGCATTAGCTGCGTAACCTTGGGCAAGTCCTATCTTCTTGGGGTCTGTTTCCTCATCTGTAAAATGGAGATAGAAATAATCTTTTCAGATGCAAATTAAAACCACAGTGACGTACAGGCATTTCTCACCTCCTGATTGGCCGAAATCCAGGAGACGGATAACTGGCAGTCTGGGTGATTAGATGCAGAAGTGGGCATTTTCATACACTGCCAGTGAGAGTGTAAGTTGAGACCATCTGCAAAGAAAGTACTTTAGAAATTCCTGTCCGAATGTAATGTACTCATATCCTTGAACCCAGCAGATCCACTTCTAGAAATTTACACATTAAGATTATAGTCACACATACATGGAATGATTACAAAGATATCAATTTCAGCATTGTTTTTAATAGCAAAAACTTCTTTTGGTAGAAAACGCATGAAGTGAGCGATGGCTCAGTCACACAGTGGACCCTTACGTGGCGGTCCCATGGAATGAGGCAGAAACGGGACGTGCTGCTGTGAGTGAAACGACTTCCTCTGGCAGACCCTTCCAGGGCTCTGCTCCCGTGCGCTCCTCCGGCCCACCCACCCCTCATCTCGGTGGACGGCCCCCTTGCCACGAGTTCCACTTCTTAGGACCCTGCACGCCTCTTCGTTCTGCCTCAGGGCTTTGTCCAAGGCTGCAGCCAGGAAGGGCGGGAAGACGAGCTGCCCAGGAGCCGACCCTCCACCTGGAGGGGTGGGAGTCAACCCCAGCTTCCCAGCACTTGGAGGAGAGCTCAAGTACAAGCTGGAACGTTCCTCAGTGGCGCCCGGCAGGACTGAGCCCCCAACCCCACGGAGATGGCCAGCGCAGGAAGTGGCTCAGAGCAGGGGCTCAGCACAGCGATTAGGCCAAGAACTTGCTTTCTGTGTGTCAGTGTTTATGGTTATTTTCTGTTTATGACAAGGGATATAGGCCTTTTATGATGGATAATAAAGCAAAGCTTCTTTTTAAGGTACACGTCCTTCAGTTTAAAACGTTATGGGTGGCAGAAGCTGGTCACAGAGGGCCACGCAGTGTGGGAGTCCATCCAGGTGAGATGCCCAGAAGGGGCAGACCCGCAGAGACAAAAGGGGGGGGTGCTGGCAGGGGCCAGGGGCGGCGGGGTGGGGGGAAGAGCAGCAAATGCCGAACGCCACCGGATGTGAGGTTTCCTTCTGGGACGAGGAAGGAACTCAGGAACTCAGGAACTGGGACGGCTGCGCAACGTCACGAATGTCCTCAATGCCACCAAATCGCACACTCTGACCTGGTTAAAATGGCGCACTTCGTGTTGTGGGCATTTTACGGTAATGAAAACAACGGCGAAGTAGCGGGTGGGTTTGAAGAAGGCATTAAGTCAATAACCGTGCAGCTGGCCCTTGGGCTGATGCGACGCCCCTGGCGCGAGCAATGGGCTGGGGCCGGGGCGGACTCCGCGGGCCAGCCCAGGAGGGACGCCTGGGCTCGTCGTGCCGGGCCGTGCCAGCCCCGACCCCTGGTTTCTAGCTGGACTGCCTTTGATCTCCTTGCACGATTTCTGGTTGTTGTTCCAACGTGGCAGCCCTGAGCTGGGAGCCCTCTCTATGAAGCCCGGTCTTGAACGTTGGCCCTGTCTCAAGCCAAATGAAGGTCAAAGAAAACAAGATTTATTTCCAGGGAGAAGCCAAAACTATGTTTGCTGTAACATCAGGCCTCAGATGATGATGTGGTCCCCCCACCGTGGAAAAATACTTCCATCAAGTTTCTTCTATTAATAACGGCGGTCGGCCCGTAAACATGAACGTGTCAGCGGCCCCGGAGCGGAGCTACCTCGGAGGCCTTTGATCACGCTCGTCGTGGCTGCTGGCCCTCAGAAATGTTTTCACTCCGTATTTTCCCGTGATGGGTTTGCAGGAAGGTAATTAAATTATTAAAACTTTAATTGCCTTCCTGTATATAATTATCGCCTGTTAAAGGACACGTTTTTATTCACAGGCTGAAAAGTACTTTTTTTTTTCACTTTTTCTCTCCAGAAATGACCTTGCTATGCGTGTTCTGAACCATGAATAGCTTGTGGGATATTTTTTTTTCTTTTCTGTCTTTAATATGGGTCAGTTTGGAATGGTGCTTTTTGGCTCTGAGGATGAGGATGGTTTTGCCTTCTCGGTCCACAGACCACCCTGGCCCGGGCCCTGTCGGGGAGGTCACGGCAGAGGGGCTCTGCCAGGAACAAGGGCAGGGTTGTTTCCTGCCAGGGGCTCTGTGTGTCCTGGAGGCACATTCTGATCACCTCACTCAGTTCCTTACAGACAAGAAAGGAGCTCAGAGAGGCTGCCTTACTTGCCCTGGGTCACACAGGAGTCAGGCAGGAGGCATTCAGCTCAGGTCTGCTCTGGGGGAGTCAAAGGTGTGTTTTAGAAATTAATTTTGGCCTGTGCATAAAGATCTTTGTTATTTTGCTTGTCCCTAATGTCCAGCAAAGTGCTATTCTCTCTTAATATTACCCTTGCCATCTTTGTAATCCTTTGCTAGAGGGAGCAGGCAGAAAAGATCACAGCAGCTGTGGGGTCCCGTGACTCTTTCAAGAAACTTCCAAGCTTCTTGGGTGGCACCAGGAACTTGTCTGTGTAGCATGATGGTTTTCAATCTTGTCCAAGCTAAAGTCTCCTTTTATAACAGCTATTTACGCCACCTCCCTTCTTGTCCTGAAATGGGATTCACATAACTACCTGCCAATACAGTTTCAAAAGCAATGCTGTAACGCTTATATAAAGGAGCAACGAAGGGGGAGCCACTGATGTGAATGTGTGTTTCAGCACGCGAGCCCTCGAGCTCGTCCACTGCAGAGGCCTGGGCCGCGTCGTCAGATGCGTCTCCCCACTTATCGTGAACGAATCTGGGTTTTAAAGAAGATACTTCTCCGTGACGTATTCCCAAGCCCTTCTTTTCAGACTTGAGCTTTTGAAAGAAGGACTAAGCGCATTTGCTCGCAGACTCAGAGACTGGGCATGGGTGGGGGGCCGGGGGTGACAGCTCCGAGGTAGCTGCTCAGAACGCAGTGTGGGTGGCTCGGATGCCACGAGTGCTTGCCAGCCCTCACGGTGACTTGCCGAGCAATTTCTAGTAAAGTCTCACACCAAGCAAATTGTAGTCTTCCCTTGATTTACACAGTGGTTGCATTCTTGGAAAATTCAGGATTTGTTAAAGTCATTTAAAGATGCTTTATACTGGTATGTAAAAAGAGCCATGGTCCGGGCTCAGAAAGTTGTAAAATAATTTTCTCAGAACTTCACCTCCGTGCACGTCAAGTTGCACAGGAAGCGGGACAGCCCTGGGGCGAGCAAGCCCTCTGAGCTGCTCTGCTCTGCCCATAAATGCCAGGAGCACCCGTCAGCGTTTCAGCCGGACACGCCCCTGGTTTCTAAGCACCCCCAGGCGGCAGCACTGCCTCACGGAGAAGTTCCAGTGTCAAGTCACACCGTGGCAGGGACTCGGGTAGCCGGAGTTAAGATGATACTATTTTATCTCATGGTGTTGTGGGTCAGGCATTGGGCAGGGTTTGGCGGGGCGGTTCTTCTGCTCCACGTCATATCCATGGAGGTCACCTGGTGACACTTGGCCGGTGGCCGGGCTGCCCTGGGGCCGGAGGAGGCTCTGCTCACAGGTCTGGTGCTTTGGTGGGGTGGCCGGAAGGCTGGCTCCGTTGGAGCGGTCAGCTCCCTCCCCGGGACAGCGATCTCAGAGCGGGTATATCAGCTCGGGGCTCCTGGAGTGAGTGTCCTGAGCTTTAGGCACCGCAGCCTGTCATTTCTCACATTCCACTGGCCAGCCAAGTCCCCAGGGTGGGTCTGGACTCAGGAGGAGGGAGCTGCACTGCCTCTCTGCGGGAGGAGAAGCGAAGGCCACGTCCATCTTCACTGGGTCCCGACCCCTTCTTGCAGGCTCTTGTCTGTGGGTTATGATGATTGTTCTCAGTCTGGCCATGCGGGAGCTGGCTAGTCCTTTATAATCGAGTTATGACATTTAAAAGCCACCCACATGCCTACTTTTTGAACACAGCCCTAATGCCTGCATTCACACTGCCGGGTTAGGAGCCAGCACCGTCGGCCACAGGCTCACTGAGTGGCCAGTCTGGTAGCCGGTGAGAGGAGTCTGCCTCGTTGCAGAGTGCGGCCACTGCAGGAGGACCCAACCAGGTAGAGGTGATTTTTCTGGGGACCCCCGAAAAATAAATACCTAGCTCGCATCACTCTGCAGAGCCCATCCCACTTTGGGTCGTCTCTGCTGGGAGTCAGACACGCCTGTGGCCAGGTGCTGGCCACCCAGGAAGCCCTGCCGACCCAGGGCCGCCCGCCCAGGCGCTGGCACGGAGCTGCGTGCGGATGCTTGGCGCGCAGTGGGAGATGTTTTCTTAGACAGCATCCTCGAGATAAAATTCACCTGCCACACAGTTTACCCACCCCGAATGCACAGTTCAGTGGTTTTTAGTAGATTCACAGACTTGCACAGCCATGGCCAATGTCGAAGAACATTTCCTCACCCCCAACAGAAAGCCTGTCCCTGTTAGCGGTCACTTTCCGTTCCCCTCCCCCCAGCCCCTGGCACCGCCGATCTAATTTCTGTCTTTATGGGTTTACCTATTCTGAGCATAAATGGAATCAAATATGCAGCCTGTGGGACGTGCTTTTTCCACTGGGCACGCAGGTTTTGAGGCTCAGCCGTGCTGTAACGAGTGGCAGCACTTCCTCCTGACCACGGTGATCGCGCCTGCCGCGTGGGTCTGCTGCGTGCATCAGTGGATGGGCTGAGACATTGGAGGGGTGATCTACCACTAAAGTGGGTGCTGGTGAGCAAGTTTTTGTGGACCCCACATGGGGGGCAGAGCTGCTGAGGCCAGGACTGGGAAGGGACATCTAGTCTCGCTGGGTCCTTCCGCACACCCCAGCCTTCCAACCAGCTGCAACTTTTTGAAAAATTGAGGGAGGACTAAAAACCAGCACCCAAACCCAGTCCTTGCTATTGACTTCCTGGTCTCTACTTATGAAAACTAGTGCCTATCCCTACTCCCTTTGAGATGCAGAACTGTTCGATTTTTAATCCTCATGCAGGGTCAGATTTATTTATTTGAGAGTTGTCTCCTGTACCCGCCCTGACCAGGGATCGAACCTACAGCTTAGGTATGTGCCCTGACCGGGGTTCAAACCTGCACCCTCTTGGTGTATGGAACGAAGCTCCAACCACCTGAGCCACCCAGCCAGGGCCGTCCTCTGTCGCTCTCTCTCTCATATACACACCCTACCCTGTGTCCGAGCACTGCTGTGTGGGATGTAATCGTGTAGTTCTGTCAGGGGCGTTGCTGGCAGGAAGGTCACAGGATCAGCAGTTCTGTGTGGGGCCTCTGCCTGTCCTCAGCTCACGACAGCAAAGGCCACGCACATCACTACTGGTCTGTCACTAGCGGCCTGATGTCATCTTCTGTCCCAGGAATCAATGTGACATGTCCGAAGGGCTCCTTTTCTCTGCGAAGGTGGTTAGCACTCCCGGCCAGGAGCCACCGCTCCTGCCTCGGGCTTGGAGGGGGGTGTGTGGGGGAGGTGGAGATGGTCTCACAATGGGAACCAGGCTGGACCCGGCCAGGAGGGCGGAAGTGCCCTCCACAGGCCCGTTTGGTCTCAAGGTATTATTTCAAAGGTCCCTGTTTTGAAATTACGAGACCACCAGAAAAGCATGCTGGGGCCAAAACTGACTGTGAAAGGTAATGATTGTTAATAACCTGGCGTCCACCCCGTCATCTGAGCAGCCCGATTTTGCAAACATAAAGGACAACATTGTAAGAAAATGGGAAGGCCGCAGCCTGGCCTGTAAAACCGTTAACCACACCATAACTAAGTATTAAATGTGAGTTTTAATTCAATTTATAGCTTTAATAAGGGTCTTTGCACCAACTTAGAGGGAAGGAGAGCATTCGAGGCTCGTAAAGTGACAGAAACATGGTGCTCTGAGCATCCTGCTATTTTTATGGTCACGGCAGCAGACCTGAGCTGGACGATCCTGGCAGGTCAGCCCTCAGCATTTACTGGGAGCGTCGGGACACTTTTAACGAGCAGTCCTGTGGCCACACGCTGGGGTGCCTACACCTCCTGGGCTGGGCACTGTTACAGGTCAGCCAGCAGAGTGGTCTTTGATGCCCTTAGCTCCCGGGGGCCGGCTGAGTGGCCTCCAGGGTCAGCTGTTCGTCCCACGTGGGCCCTCCAGGTACCAACCAAAGCTGAGCTTCCTTTTTACGTGGGTTTTTGGCCTTGACCTTCAATCTTCCCCAGCAGACCCCACACGCTTTACTCTAGGGCAGGCTTCAAGGAGTTATGGAAAGAAAGATTTTTTACTTAAGGTGTTGGCAACATGCATGTATTGGGTTTGTCGGCGGGGGATGGGGCGGGGGCGCTTGGAGGGGCTGCCTGCAGACTCCCATGAACCTGGGTTGCACCCTCTGTGGCCCAACCAGTGGAGGTAAGGCTTGTCAGACACGAAGGTTTTCTATTAAAAAAGTACAGCTTGCTTTTTTTTCTCCCATAAAAACTGCATGTTTGTAAGTAGAAAATCACGACAACTCGGAAGCTTATCTTTCAGAAAATAAAACTCGTGTGACTCTCACACTTAGGGCTCCATTCTGTTAATATTTTGGTCTTTGGGCTTTTATTCTCTTAAAGCACGAATACCCCTATTTTACAGTAACGATGGCTGCCAGGCTGCCTGCTCTCTGCACACCGGGACTTGCGACAATGGTTTTACGTGACCCTGGCTCCTTAACACTGCGAACAGCATTGTGGGGTAGGTTTGTAGGGAGCCAGTAACCAAAGTCCGGTGAGGCCAGGTGGCTGTGATTGGCTGCGGTGAGGTCAAGGTTGGAGCCCAGGTGTGCACAGTCCCAAAACTCATCCAGCTATCACCTCTGCTCATGCCTTAAATCTATGGCTTGTTCAGGGCTTAGTTATCTAAGTGCTGCCCTGACTGGTGAATCATCCCTCTGGCCTCACGGGACGAATGGATGGATGGACAGACAGATGGATGCATAAATGTAAGCAAGGGTGCCTGAGCGGCATTTCCAAGCTGGGCCTCGATGGGGAGCCCAAGGGGTGGATGGTTCACCACTTCCGACCTTTCACACCTGGACAGCGGAGTAGGTGCTCATCTTGGTGGAGACCTCTGTCTGGAGCGTCCCTTCCACACCCACTGGTCAGGGAGCCTGACCCTGGTGGCTGCCCCTCCCAGGTGACCTCATCCTGGCCCTGCTGGCTGGCCCACTGCGGTCCCCGGGAGGAGGAGAAATCCTGCCTGGGTGCACAGCCTCCTTCCCCAGGGCTCCGGGACCCCCGCAGCCCTCCGGCCTGAGACTCTGTGTGCGCATGCTTATCTTGCTGAAGGTCCGTCTCTCTCTGTCCTCTGTGCGTGGACTTACCCCAGTCCTCTATGTATTATGGTCAGCGAGGGCATTTATCATTTTGTTGGATCTATTAATAAGGATTGAAACAAAGAGGGCTTTCTGATTCATCTTCAGGTCACTAGAAAATCAGTTTTCAAAATCTTGGCTCTGCCTTTCAATAGCTGTGTGACCTTGGGCAAGTCACTGAAACTCTCTGAGCCTCCTTATCTGTAAAATGCAGACAAAAATTGTACCCATGTCATAAGATTGTTGTGAGGACTACATAGGACACATAGATTGGCTATTACTATCAATTACTAGTTGCTCATTAATTAATAATATTAATTATCAATGTTTAGTAATTATGCTAACAGTTGTAATAAGGACCATTGTTATTTAAGAAACATTATTGCCAAGTCACGCTGCTCTCCAGTCTTTGATGTATATATAATGTTTTCTTCCCAGAACTGGCTCAGAATAAATTTCTGGTACCGAAAGACAGATCAACTTTCAGTTTTTGAACGGGTAATTCAAAATAAAGAAAAGGAGTTGTCTTGCTGTGGGCGTGGTGCTTCCGCAGGACTGCCGGTTCCCCTTCCCCAGACCCTGTTTCCCGCCCCGGCGCAGGCCCCGCCGCCTCCGCATCTCCAAGGAACGGCGGCCCTCCAGCAAGCACAGCGTTTCGTTTCGAAGTCTTTCCCAGGCCTCGGGCTTTCATAACTCATCTCCCAGGGTTTTTGTGAAAATAGAAACCAGTGTTTTTTAACGGATGACTTTCAGAAATGTGTAACCCTCTGTCCAGAGCCAGGAATTTGCTTTCTCATTCTTGTGCATAATATTCATGAGGAAGGTTCCAGGTGGGAAACACAACTCTCCGAGTGGGGAGTGAGTGGAGGGCGAGGAGCCCTCTGCACGCTGTGCCCGTTGGCTGCCAGGACCAGGGACGAGATGCGTGCTGAGCGGGACTGCCCCTCCCTTCAGCACTTGGGGTCCTGGGCTGGGGCTGGCCCCCACTCCTGCCCCAGCAGCCACCTCTGCTTCCTCCGCCCTCGGCTCTCAGCCTCTCCACATGGGCGACCTGCTTTTCCCTGCCAGCACTTTTGGTGACATGTAAAGAATCAAATCACACAGTCAGTCACCATGGCGTCTTCCTTCCTCTTCTCCCAGACAGTCCCAACCATGCCAGGTTGTCACCTTGCGTTGCTACCACGCTGGCCACCACCATCTCCAGCCTGGCCCATGTGGAGGCATCCAGTCCTGTCTCCCATCAGTCAGCCAGAGAAGGCAGGGGAGGGGTTTCCAACACCAGAGCCCATCACTGCCCTGTCAGAACCTTTCCACAGCTTCCTCCTGCCCTTCCAAGACAGTCTGAACCCTGCCAGTCCCCCCAGTCCCTCCCCAGTGTCCAGCCTGCCCCCACCTGGCCTGCTCGCCTCTCCAGCACAGTCTGTCCCATCAGGGACCCTCTGCATGCCCGTTCCGCGGCCTGGCATTCTGCCCCAGCTCCTCTCACGGTGGACTCCTTTCCTCCTTCACACTGTAGCTTCGAGGCGCCTTTCCTGGCCGCGCTGTCCAGCTGCCTCGTGCCCTTTTCTTTGCCTTTGCTTCCTGCTCGGCTCCTGACTGGCACTCCCCTCGGGCAGCATCAGACCTTTCCAACAGCGTAACATCTGGCTCCCCCACCAGCTGCGAGCCCTGCGAAGGCAAGCACTTTTGCCTCTTGCCCACTGGT
>PVKM010050591.1:0-10675 GCA_004027735.1 Carollia perspicillata
GGGGTGGCCGGAAGGTCAGCGTCTGGCACTGGGGAGATAGCAGCTCAGGTCGACGGAGTCCTGGAGGCCTCAGACCTGCTCATCTAATCCCGCGCATTGCCGCGTCGAGTCCTGGGTTGCGTCCTGGGTTGCGTCCTGGGTTGCGTCCTGGGCTGCCGTGGGAAGAAAGGCTTTGAGGTCAGGGCTGGAAGGTCACGAAGCTGGGCCAGAATGGAAGCGAAATGCCCTTAGGACCCAAGTCCGGAGCGAGGGAGGGACCTGGGGGCCTGCCCGAGCCCAGGCCAGCGGAATGGTGGGTGTGGGCCGAGGTGGCGCGGAGCCGGGCGGGATCAGGAGCCCACAGGCCTGCATTGTTCGCCTGTCACACTTCCTTTGGCTTTATTGCCTTTGTCCAGCACCCTATTGTCTGGTTTCCTTTTGTCCCCCTTTCAGCACCGCGGCCTTTTATTTCCCAGCCAGCCTGGTTGTTTTCATTTCTTTTGTCTGAAGTTCCTGAGAGGAAGGTTTTATTTTCAGCGGTTTGATTAATTCACAGCTTGAGCCGAGGTTTGTTTGTTATGTAATTGCTGCCCTCAGCTTCAGGATAATACCCCTCCTCAGCGCCCCCTGCCCCCACCGGGCCCGCCTGCCTAGGCCTGGCTCTGTGCCCCTCCCTGTGCCCGGATGGGCTGAGCCACCCACTTCCTGGATGCTGTCCAGGTCCCGGGGTGGTGGGAGGGCACCTGGAGCCGGACCCCAAAGCCCTGGGCCAACTTTCCCAGGGCAGGTTTGCAGGACCCTGACCCGGGTTCTGTACCAACCCCCAGGGAGCCCTGCCCTTTGAAAGCTGCCAGAGAGTCTGGGCCGACCTGTAGGATGGCATCAAATTGAACCCACCATATTCAGGTGTAACACATTTTTTGTGTATTTAGTGTGTTGTATGTGGCATATTGTGAAATTCATCATACAAGAAGCATATAATTGTACAAAGTTCATGTGATATATAAATGTAATGCGTCTCCAATTTAACTTAAGGGCTGTTCTACTATATCTGATTTTTTGCCTTGTACTTCCCTCCTAAAAGAATTAATGCCCATATAAAAATCTTTTTATTTAAAGATTTTATTTATTTATCTTTAGAGGGGAAGGGAAGGAGAGAGGGAGAGAAATACCAATGTATGGTTGCCTCTCGTGCATCCCCTGCTGGGAACAGGCCTGCAACCCAGGCATGTGCCCTGACTGGGAATCAAACCATGATCCTTTGGTTCACATGCCTGAGCTACACCAGCCAGGGCTAAAAAATCTTTTTAAAATTTTTATTTAACAATGCTTCTCAAACCAATATGTATCAAGAGTCACCTGTTACAACAGAGATTCTGGTTTGTGAGGGACCTGTAACTTTGCCTGTCAAACCTCCGGCACTGCTAAGGATGTATACACACATACATGTATAACCTTGGCTTTATTAGGCTGAGAAATAGCCACTTAAAAATCTCTGGCTTCCTTAGGTGGACCCATCAGCCCACTAGTGCCAACATTGCAACAGGCAGAGAGCATCAAGTTGGGCCCCAATCTTCTCTAAAGCTACCTACTTAAAAGAAGGGTGGGGGGAAGAAGAATCTTTTCTAATTTTATTTTCTTTTTAAATTTTCCGATTCACAAATTTAATCTTAGCTTCTGGTTTTTATTTTATTTTTTAAAAGATTTCATTTATTTATTATTAGAGAGAGGGGAAGGGAGGGAGAAAGAGGGAGAGAAATAGCAATGTGTGGTTGCCTCTTGCACGCCCCCTACTGGGGACATGGCCCACAACCCAGGCATATGTCCTGATTGGGAATCGAACCGGCAGCCCCCTGGTTCACAGGCTGGTAGTCAATCCACTGAGCCACACCAGCCGGGGCTCTTAATTTTCCACTGTATATCCCCAGTAGGAGCTCCCATTTTGTGAATGTGCCTGTTTGGGGCTGGGGACGGAGGGCAGAGTTACTACTGCCCTGGGTCCCAGGACTCACCTCACTCACTCTGCCCCTCCTCCTGCAGGATGTCCATGAGGAGCCCCGGCTCTGCCCAGCTGGCCCTGGATGGCGGTGGCACCATGGTGAACTGTGCTGTCAAGTCAGAGGGGAAGAAGGAGCCCTGCCATGAGGCCCCCCAGGGCTCAGCTGCCACAGCTGAACCCCAGCCCGGAGACCCAGCCCGAACCACCCAGGATGGTGCTGACCCCCAAGCTCTAACCCAGGTGCCCAGCACTTTCCCAGGGGCTCCTGGGTCAGTGTTCCCAGCTTGCCAATGTCCCTACCACATCCATGTACCACCCCTGGCTTCTTCTTTAAGCCAGGCAGGCACCCATACCCTAGCTGGGCAGAGGGGCAGGCAGAAATGGTCATCTCTGGGGCAAGACTTAAGTGAGTAGGGAGGGGCTGCCAAGTTCATTCGGGTCACCTGTCCCAAGTGCACATGGACTCATTCCTACACTCAACTGACATTAACACTCACCTTTGTGACCAATCCTATCCCAGGGACTAGTTGGAAAGATAGGATACACATGCTTAAGGTTTGGCTTAGAAATAATCTAACAGCTTTTTCATCTGAGTTAAGAAAATCAGTCTGATTACTGAAGCCAGAGATAAATTGCTGTTTAGGACTAGACAGTTCCTTGTCCTTAAAATGAAGAAGCTAAAAACTACGTGAGCAGTAAGGATTCTTGCAGCTCTTAAAAATTCTGTCATTCCATGTAAGACATGTAAAAAGGGAATATATAATTAAGAGCCAAATGAGAAAATAGAAGAGGTTCAGGGTCCTGAGCAGGGGTCCAGCCTGGAGAAGTGTCTGGGAGGGAGTTAGGAGGCTGGGTGGTTATCAAGGAAGACTTCCTGGAGGAGTAGAGCCCCAAGCTGGACCTTAAAGAATGGAGAGGAATCAGTGAGAAGAGCAGAGGGGTCAATGTCTGAAGAAGAGGGGCCCTTGGAGTAGGTGGCCCAGCTGGGGTGGTGGGTATATGCAAGGGACTAATAATGAACAGCTGGCTTTGGGCCCCTGCCTGCTGTGGCAAACCTCACTGACATGCATTAACTCCCTATGACAGGGATGGTGTGAGTCCATTTTCAGCAGAGGTGAGTCAGGTTCATGGAAGTTCAGGGACTCATGTAGGATTAAGCACCTTGTGCGTCACTGAGCCAGGTCTCTTGTCTTTCAACCTTTTATTCTTTTCAGTATCTCGGGCAAAGTCAGAGCAAAGGAAGGTGGGGAGGGAGGGCCCTACAGTGTAAATCTGCAGGGTGCTCAGCCCCTTCTGCAGCCTGCACCCTCCCCCAGAAGTGACAGTGACATGCAGTGTGCCTTCTAGAATTGCAGCTCGCCGGAGAGCAATGGGTCCCCGGAGCCCCCCAAACCAGGAGGTTCTGAGGCTGCTTCTGGAAGCCAGGAGAAGCTGGACTTCAGCCGAAATTTAAAAGAAGGTGAGATGTCTGCCCTGGTTAGAGGCAGGGGTCTGGGGTGGGGTTGGCAGGGGAGGTGTTAGGACAGTGGGTCCTCATCCTTTGATGTCTTCTAGTCGTGCCTGCCATTGAGAAGCTGCTGTCCAGTGACTGGAAGGAGAGATTTCTGGGAAGGAACTCTGTGGAAACAAAAGATGTCAAAGGTGAAGACCATGGGGGTGGGCAGGGGAGGGATGTCTGAACCCCTGTGCCTTCTCCCAGCCTGGCCATATGGTCTGGGCCGACAGGGCAATTCTTGGGGCTCTTTGTGTCATCTGTGCCACACCACCTTCTGCCTGGCCATGGGCTTGGCATATCCCTCAGGCAGGGACCAAGCATTAGGTCTGGCTCCTTCCTACATAGGAGAGGCCAGATCCCATGGATATGGGTGTGGGCTCTTACCAGGGATCCTTGTGACCTTGGGCATATCATTGCCACTTCCCAGAAGTAACTATAAAATGATCAGAATATTCTCTTAAATTTTTTAAAATAAATCCTAGGCCAGCAGGATCTCACTAAGGGCTTCTTAGTGGGTTGATTAAAGGGGTCATTTCCCAGTGTAGTTAATCACACTCACAGAGGGCACTTTATTTATTTGCAAGAGAAAAGAACCAAATTTAATACACACAGGACGTATGGGAACTCCACATATGTGGGTGTCAGAGACCCACATGCATGAGAGCTCAGAGGCAGAAAGGGAACCTGGGTACGTAAGACACTCTGAGCTAGGGACGAGGCAGTGCACCTTGGGGGCTTCAAAGTGTCATTACAGGATGCTAAGAAGAGCAGATATTTAGTGACTAAAATTTTGCCTGGTATAGGCAGATCAAAAGAGATTATTTCTGATAGTCTCTTATTATGGGCAAAGCCCCTACCTAATTCAAGTTCTTCTAGGTAGTTAGAGGGAAGGAGAGAAGTTTCTTTTGAACCTGAAGCTAAAATTGCCTTTAGCTCAAAATAATCTGCCTACCACTGAGGTACATCTTGGTGTGGCTTGTTCTGAACCTCTACAGTTCCCTCAGAAAATCCCCTGGAACTTTCCCATTCCAGAAGATGGGCTGATAGACTGTTCTGTATGTCATTAAACCAGTCTGATCTTGAGAAAAGTTCGGTTACATTTGTATCTCATTTCAGGAGGCAGAGGTGCCAGTGGGCTTCCAAAGTTAAGCCCCTTGTGCAAACAGTCAGGTATTTAATAAGAGGCATCTGTGGAAACAAAACAAAGGTCAATGATTGAAGCCGACTGTAATCTCGGTTTCTGCGTGCCCAGGGCAGGCAGCTGCAGCCCGACAGGCCCTCCGGGGCTGCGGGGTGAGTGTGTCTCTGGCAGCCCCTCCGCAGCAGGCACCGCGCTTGTCCGCAGACGAGCTGCCGTGGTGATTTCTGTGAAGTCCACACCGGGTCGTCCCACTTTGGCCTCTGTGGCCTTGGGGAAAGGGCGGTTCCAGTTCTCCGTGGTTCCAAGTCAGAGGGTGGGAGTGTGACAATGTCAGTTTGGGGAGTTGCGGCCAAATATTTAAGAACACCGGAAAAACTCAGGATCCATTCCAGTTTATAGGGAGAAAATTTTAAAAACTCAAAAGGCAATAAACAGCACTAGAATATAATATTAGAGTTTCTACTGAAACAGATTTTTCTCTCTAAAATCACCCCCATTTTTACCAAAGATAGCCAGATTAAGAGATGCAAAATAAGTAGTTCCAATAAACTTGGCCTGGTTATTTGTGTAAGACCAGCAAGAATAGTAACCACATAGGCTTTTTTAAATCTCCTTTGCTGGAATTTTAAAAACAGTTTTAAAGAGTCCATTTATTTATTTTTAGAGAGAGGGGAAGAGAAGGAGAGAAACATCGATGTGCGAGAGTTACATCAATTGGCTGCCTCTCGTGCGCCCCCAACTGGGGACCTGGCCCACAACCCAAGTATGTGTCTTGACGGCAATCAAACTGGAGACCTTCTTCTGGTTCGCAGGCCAGCACTGCATGGCCTGCGAACCGGAAGCCACACCAGCCAGGGCACTGCTGGAATTGTTCATAAGGAGTCTTCAAATTGAATTTTATAAGGCCTCTCAAGGCCTGAGAAACTAAGGCAAGGACTTGCCATCAGACACTGCCTGTGTAGTTAGTACCTGTAGGTTTGGGTGAGTTCCTCTCTTCCAGGGTTTCTACACTTGCCAAGAAGTGACGTATTTTACTCACATGGTAATACTGCTGGGAACCCTGTAAGCAAGGTGCCAGGCCAGTATTTCCAAAGGTTTTTCTTGGTTTCCATGAGTTATGTCAGTCTTAATTCCTTAAAGCTGTCTGTTCATATCTGAGCCTATGCATCTCACTCAAATATGACATTTCCATGAAAGCTTTGTAATAAAACCAGCTTCCAGTTGCATCCTGTTGTGAAGGGAAGGGATTCTTTCTGAACTCATGCAAATGCCATGTTGCCATGAAGTAATAATACTTATTAAGAGTTTCCAAATTCTGGAGGGGTCAGGTAGGGAGAAATATATAAATGTTTCAGTATTGCTTACAAAGTTATAATTTACCAATTGCTAAGTCATAGGTAGTTTAAGAGAAACAAATTTCCTCTTATCTGGAAAACAGCAGCTTTAAAAAAATCAGTAGTCTCAAACAAAAAAGTCATAAAATCAGTTCATTCATTTCTGTATAGTGAAAATTGTTCTGCTTGAATCTGGTTTTGCCACTAGTTCTCTTGACCCTGCCTGATAGTGGAGGGTGGTAGAGTCTGATAATTCCAAGTTTGCCAGGCCGTCGTCAAGGTTCGTGTGATTTGCTCCGGGAAGTGGGTGTCTCCATCACAGAGGGCACTTTAGAATAATGCAGATGCCAAGGTTCCACCCCCAACTGCTGAATGAGAACCCCAGAGGACGGGGGCCTGGGCATCTATTTTCCAGAAGCTCCCCGAGTAATTCCGATGCAAATCATCAGTGGCCCGGCATTTTCTACACCTGATATCAGCAAGACTGGAGGGAAGGGAAGCACTAACAGTGCTTGGTTGAGGACCATGGGCCAGATCCTGGACTGAAAGTTTCACATTCGTTGCCCTTTTAACCCTTACATCAACCCCTTGAAGAAATGATTAGTGTGCTTATTTGTAGAATAAAAAAACTCAAGTGCAGAGAAGTTGGTCACTTGCCCAAGAGCTCATAGGTGGGACGAATTGAAAGGGGGATTTGACCCCCATCTCTCTTGCTCCAAGACCTGAGCATGTCCTGCTGGGCCGCTCCTGTGGGGTGGTTATGTGCCCTGACCCAGTGGCACTGGGCACTTGAGGACGTCCAAGGGGCGGGTGGGCTGAGATACCCCACCGCCAGCCTTTTCAGTGGCTGGTGGTAGCATGTCTAGGACAGCTAGTTGTCAGGTAACAAGATAAAGGGCCCTTCCAGGGCAAGGCTCAAGTGTCAGTCACCTCTGTGGCTCAGCCCCTAATGGGCCTGGGTCAGAGCAGTTGATCAATAAATAGCAGATGATGGATGGCTAGATAGATGACCAAGCAAAAATTTTTGGTGGTGCCAATTTCACTCTGGAGCAGGGACCCAAGAGAGCCTGGCAGAGAAGGAGCTCCAGCTTCTGGTCATGATCCATCAGCTGTCCACCCTGCGGGACCAGCTTCTCACGGCCCACTCAGAGCAGAAGAACATGGCGGCCATGCTTTTTGAGAAGCAGCAGCAGCAGATGGAGCTGGCCCGGCAGCAGCAGGAACAGGTAGGCCAGCTTGGCGTCTGGCTTTCTTTCAGGGGTGTCGTCTCTCAGGGCCTAGGGGGAGCACCTTTGGGGCAGCCCGGCCAGTACAGGCTGAAGCCTGGGGCAGGTAGGGGAGGGGGCTCTTAGGGGAGGGATCATGGGCCCGCCCGAAGGATTCCCACTTCCTGGCTGTTCATAAGCCTTATGAAGGTTGGCTGTTGTCCTTCTTGCCCTGCTCAGTTCTCTTCCATGTTTGCATTCTCAGAAGGCAGGGCGTGTGGTTGGGGCCCAGAAGACTCTGGGAGGTGGGGCCTGGGGGCCTAAGCCCATGCCGCCTTTGCCTACTCTTCCCTCTGCCAGATTGCTAAGCAGCAGCAGCAGCTAATTCAGCAGCAGCACAAAATCAACCTCCTTCAGCAGCAGATCCAGGTGATAATGCGGGCGGCGGGGGCTGGGCGACGGGAGAGCTGGAGGCTCAGGGGTTGACACCTGCTCAGAGAGGTGCTGAGGACACAGAGGGACAGGCAGAACCACTCAGGCATGACCCCGAGGAGGGGTGTCTTTCCTGTTCTGTTCTCCTCTCCTGTCTCCTTTCCCTGTTTCAAGAGAATGGGGCCCAGAATGCATTCCTCTCCAGCTGGGACCTGAGGGCAGGCAGACAAGGAAGGGCCCCTGGAGGTGGTATGGGGTCAGACAGATCCTTGGGAAGACTGTCCCTGCCCCGAGCTCTGTGCCTGTCACCCCTGGGTCCACCCTCTGTCCAGGCTGGCCGCAGCTGGGTAGCCATTTGGGCACCTGTGGACTCACACAGGGTCTCTTTGCTCTCAGCAGGTCAACATGCCTTACGTCATGATCCCAGCCTTCCCCCCAAGCCACCAACCTCTACCTGTCACCCCCGACTCCCAGCTGGCTTTGCCCATTCAGCCAATCCCTTGCAAACCAGGTGAGTATGTGGCAGGCGGTCCCGAGGTGATTACGGAAAGGAAGCCCGGAGCCGTGCTCATCTGCAGGATAGCCCTTCCGAGTCTCGTCCTGGGGTCTGTCCAATGGAAGAAGTATCCCTCGTGTCTGGACGTCACTGGAAGAATGAGAAATAGTGCGCTGGAAATCATAAAGTGCTCTCCACATTTAGCCAGTCTCGGTCTAGCCTCCCCAGTTCTGGTACATTTACTGTGCCGGAATATTAATATTTTGAACATTAACTGAGATTCTGTGTCTCCCAAATTCATACTTCTGTCCATGCCCTGACCGTGACAGCTCTTGTGCTCTGCCCTGTCATTGAAACTCAGTGACCACAAATGGGCACCGACCATACGTCAGACACTGTGTGGTTGCGGGATGGCCGAGGGGGTGACAGAATGTGAACTCTGAGCTCAGGAATTTATAGTCTGGGGATGGAGAAAGAAGGCTGCCAACAACGGGGGAGTGTGGGAAGGACTGGGTCCTGGGAGAGTGCACTCTGGCGAGGGCGGAGCTGGGAGCTGAGGGCAGAGGGCACCGGAAGGGCGGTGCAGGCAGAGGCCCTGGGACCTGAGACAGTCACTGTCGAGGAGAGTGCGTGACAGGGTGGTGGGGACCAGGCATGGAGTTTGGGGTTTATTTTGTGGAATGTGGGTGTGCTTGAGCCCTTGAGCACAGGGTGTGCTGTGACGTGGCTGTGGGCGATGTGGAATGGAGAGTGGGCCAACGGAGGCAGAGCTGGGTAGGTGGCTGTTGAGGTGATTCTAGCAATAGAAGGTGACAGTCTGAGTGAGGGCAGTGACAGCGGGACAGAGGCAGAGGTAGAATTATTAGGCCACGATCATTGATTCTTTGAATGGTCATAGGGACAGGGCAGAAGCTGTGATGGCCCCAGGATGGGGGATAGCCTTTAAGTCAACTCCTCTAGTCCACCCTCCCTGTTCCGTGGGAGGAAGAAGGCAGGGGAAATCCAGCGGGGCGGTGAGTTCCTACCGTTCCACCATCAAGCCTGTAGGCCATGGGCAAAGTCATTGGTTGGCCCCACTGACTCTGTTCACCTTGAGGGAAGATTCCAGTGGAAAGGGGGAGGACAGGGCAACAGCACGAAACCATTGCAATTCCAGGTGAACATGGAGCCTGTGGCACAGGGGTGAGGAGAGCAGGGGCCTGGTCAGGGAGGGGACACAGACTTTCTGGACCAGGGAGGCAGGAAATAAGCTGTGGAAGACCTGGACTGGCCAGGCTGCCACTTGCTTCATTTGATCCAAGATTCTAGTAAGGAGGGGGCCTGCAGGCTGCCAGATGCCCCTTCCTATAGCTGAGTGAGCGGTCCCAGCTCACAGGCCTTGGACGGTGCTCCATTGCCTATAGCGTGGAGTCCAGACTCCAGAGCTCAGCCTTCACATGCCCCCGAGCCCACCTTTCCCATCCTGTGCCCGTCTCCTTTCCCACATCTCGCTTTCACACCCCACCACTGCGCATGCCCTGCCTGCGGGCATGAGCTCACATCTCAGCTCCCCATGAGAAGCCCATGCCAGTCCCTCCATCTGGAATGAAGTTCTCTCTCATGCACTCCATCTCCTGAGCCCATATCACATGGGCTCCATGGCTAGTGATTTGTGTGTGTAGCGGTATCTCCAGCTGAACTGTCAACTCCTCGACTCTGGGCCTGGTTGAGGAAGCTGAGATGGATGAGAAAGAAAAGAGAGTGCCATGCAGAGGGGAGAGGACAAATTGTGGAGTGTAGAGGACCCAGGTTCAAACATCAGCGCTTCCATTGATTAACTTACAGGCAGCTCTAACTTCTCTAGGTCTCAGTTTCTTTATCTGTAAAATGGAATCGAGTATTGAGCACCTATTATATGCCACACAGTGAGGATTATTGCGAGAGAATGCACTGGAGACAGGATACACAGAGGGTAGCTGCTTTTGTACCCTGCACATAATAGGTACAGGTGTTGGTAGTAAATAGATGGTATTTCTGTTCTCATTTCACCTGCGTTTGGAACTCCAGGCTCAGTGGGTTGCAAAGGGCAGGACAGGGGGATGATGCCTGCTGGCATGCAGGGTAGTGGCGGGGAGGGCTCAGCACTCTGGGGCCAGGGTGAGCCGTGGCTGGAAGCAGGCTGGCCAGCTCCAGGCCTCTGTCCACTCTGTGCTGCTGGGGCTCATCGAGCAGGGTGTCTGCTGCTCTGTGCTCATCCAGGCCTTTTCTCCTTGCCGTCTTTTCCACAGTGGAGTACCCACTGCAGCTGCTGCACAGCCCTCCCGCCCCAGCCGTGAAGAGGCCCGGGGCCATGGCCGCACACCATCCCCTGCAGGTACTGTGCCGTCTGCTCCCTGGCTGCGCTGGCTGGCTGCCACTCGGTCTCTTCTGGGTATGCTTCTCCCCACTCTCCCTCTCTGGGGATCCGCATTGGTGTCTCTTACCCTCTGCCTCTGGGTCTGCCCTAGGAGCCCTCCCAGCCCCTGAACCTCACAGCCAAACCCAAGGCCCCTGAGCTGCCCAACACCTCCAGTTCCCCCAGCCTGAAGATGGGCAGCTGCGGACCCCGCCCCCCC